>JAAPAO010000063.1:0-52599 GCA_013115145.1 Perkinsus chesapeaki
TTAGTAAGGGAAGTGGGAAGAGAAGTACTGTGGTTGGAGCCCGGAACTCCGATTCTGAGATAGAATCCCTCCAATGTGTTATATACATGCATGGTAATACTTTTTCGGATATTAAATTATAACGCTTCATTCAATCACATTCCATTAGTTCGATTGCTAGTCCGTTGGGATAATCCGATCCGCAAATGTTAGGAATGTTGGTTGTTGTTCCCTATCATTAAGTTATCAGTAGGTAATTGCAGTTCCCGACTAGAAGGTGTACAGGCCATACCTGTCCTCCTACCTCTCAATATCAGCTTATTTCTATTTGATTTTGCTGGTTCGGGAAGGTCTGATGGTGAATATGTGAGCTTAGGGTAAAATAGCTACTTTATATCAAGTTAATGGTGTACAAAAGGTACTATGAGAAGGATGACCTGGCTGCTGTTGTGGATTATCTAAGAAAGTCTAAATTAGTCAGTAGGTTAGCAGCTTACCCCATAGATGGTTGTAATTAAATATTTAAGGTACTATTGGTTTGTGGGGTAGAAGTATGGGGGCTGTAACAGCCTTATTACATGGTGATAGAGATCCTAGTATTGCAGGCATGGTGGTAATAATAATAATAAGGGGTAGATGGAAATCACAAATGGCTGTGGGACATCATATCCTCTCGGGGATATTTTTATCAATTTCGTGCGCTGTACACTGATAGATATCCGTCCTTTAGATTGAGTATAGAGAGGTATTTTCAAGATTCACTTGTTGTTGTTGTTGTTACAGATAGACTCGGCATTTCAAGACATGCGGACATTGGCGACTGATTTAGCTCAAGAATTGGGTTTGAGAATACCAAGTATAATGATGAGTGGCGTGTTGGGCATGCTGAGGATATCAGTAAAAAGTAGAGCACATTTCGATATATATGATCTTGAGCCCATAGCACATGTAATAGGGTGAAGTGGGTCTGTTTTGAGCTTCATTTCTAGGTTGATCGAACATATATCCCAGCGCTATTTACCGCTGCCAGAGGAGATACATTCATTAATCCACGGAACACACAAGCTTTATTCGATAAATATGCAGGGGATAAGAATCTGGTAGTAAAATGGTGGTGATGTTTTCATAATGGAAGTACGTTAGGTTATGGTAGATGGTAATCATAATACTAATCGGCCCAAGTTCCTACTGCATTCTATCGCTATATTCTTCGTCAATACTCTTGGATGTGAGAAAAGTGCTGATGCAGTGTTGGGTAGAAATGTTGTAAAAGTATTGTCCTCTTTAGCTATTATGGCAGATTTAAATAACATTTCTCCTTCTGGTGAAGAGTCTGATAATGCAGAAAATGGCCAATGCGGCGGCACTACGACCATACGTGTATCGGTTAGCGAGGTATGAAGCAGTTGACTTGTTCGTCAATTTAATTCCCTAAATTTTAACAGGATACCACTTCGTTACCCGAGCGAACTCCGAGCCCGCCACCACCGGAGCACGTTGAAGACTTCAGTCAGGGAATTCCTATGCCATCACCACCGCGGGACAATCTCAAGTTTGAGAACGATCGATTGATCGAAGCTGGTAAAATAAGCAATGGAACTTGGGAGCATTACTTACACTTCAGCGGTACCTTTTTCATCTTTTGAAGAAGATCGTATGGTTGCAAAGGCGATTGAAGAGAGTTTGAAGGACTCTTCGGGTGTGGACAGATCTCAAGGGAATGTCGACGTCAATGAAGAGGCGCGGCGAAGTGAAGAAGAAAAATCGGCCTTATAGGTTTTTCGGTCGTGGTCCGTATGATTGGGTTTGTCTATGATAATAATCTGCAGTGGATATCATCACCACTCGCAGCTTATTAATTTATATCAGAGATCATATAGCATCTCCTTACCTGGTCATATCGTGGTCGCGACCCTTAAGCATATTCCTGCAATTCGTTTATTGTGTACATCTTGATTAATTTAAAACAATTGGAAATTTTTCTACACTTTCTTCGACCCTTGCGTCGCTCACTGTGGTACCGGTTTCGATACTCCCATCATCTCGTGTTTGTCCAAAAGGGGGGTAAACTGGAATTGGAATGAGGGGTTCAATCATTGGGCGGCGCGCGAAGCATGTCGTGGGAGGTCGCGCATACCGAGTTGGGGTCCAATCAAGGAGGGGTGTGAGCAACCATACTTGTTAGGCCACAGGCGGTAGACGCGGTTTTGATCGGATCAACAAGGCAGTCGGAGACGCTACACAGTTGCTATTCGGTTCGGTAGGAAATCTTCCGTGTGGTATTTGCACTGAATTACGCCATCTATTTTATTGCCGGATGAAAAGAATTTTTCGGCCATGCAGGGGCCGTGGATGCTATCCAATAAGATCCCTGAAAACAGAGCGGTAACAAACGAGTTGTCCTGTACAGGGTAAAATCGACAGCGGCAGGATTCGAACCTGCGCGGGCAGAGCCCAGTGGATTTCTAGTCCACCTCCTTAACCACTCGGACACGCTGTCTTACTGATTATTGAAATCTCATGCTAGCGTATATCACAATCAATGGCTTCCTCCTCTATTGAAGATCATCATCCGGAACCACCAGCTTTGGAAAAATTTGATAATACAAAGGCAAGTCTCCTCGCTTCAATTGACGACAGTTATCGAGAGTTTCAGGAGCGAGAAGAAGACGTCACCAACGTGAGGCATTTGTTAAGGAAGGACAGCGGACTGCCGCCAATGGAGGTATCATAGCAATCTAACATTAATGATAATAGTCCTATTTTAGATTGATGCACCGATCTCAGGAGAGCTTTACTGCAAAGTGTTTTACCGAAGGACTAATCAAAGGTATATTGTTGTATAAAATATAACAAGTAGATGGTAATGTGATAGTTACGGCAGTCGAAGGCCGCCTACTCATACCCTATACGGCGAGAAGGCACCAAACCCTTCGGCAAAATACGGGCTCTCTAATAGATTCACAGATCATCTGGCAGCAGCTGAGATGTATAGGTAGGAATGGTTCGTCCTTGTTGGTATCTTATGAAGATCTTGTCAGAAATAGAAGTTTGAATACAACAGTTGACCGAGGTCGATACATGGAAGGCACTCATGATTGGATGACAAAGTTGTGAATCGTTGCTATTGTATTAAAATGTTGTGTTTGATAAAACTGGAGAAACACAAGAGATAGAAATAAATAATGAAAAGTCGTCTTAGTTGTTGTCATCATCATAATTACATAATTAATTGTTACATCTCTTGAGATTGAGTCATAGCCTTACTCTTACTCTTCTTCGGTAATAATGTGGTATGAATATTAGGTAATACACCACCACTAGCTAAAGTAACACCAGCCAAGAACTTGTTAAGCTCCTCATCATTACGAACAGCTAGTTGAATGTGTCGTGGTATAATTCTGGATTTCTTGTGATCCCTGGCAGCATTTCCAGCCAATTCAAGGATCTCAGCCACAAGATACTCGAGTACAGCGGCCAGGTATACAGGAGCTCCAGAACCAATACGTTTGGCGTAGCGACCCTTCTTTAAATAACGAGCAATTCTACCAACAGGGAATTGCAGTCCAGCCTTAGCTGAGCGAGACTTGGATCCAACAGCCTTCTTGCCAGATTTTCCGCCACGACCACCTTTACCTTTACCAGACATTTTACAGAATAAGGGTAACTAAAAGAAAACCACTAAGCACGCGAATTGAGTCTAAAATATTTGATCGCTGGACGGTGATATGCGTGCCGAGAATATATCTGAGGAACTGTAAGAGAGCAAGATATATACTGTATGCCACGCTGTAGGAATGTTGAGTCTTCTTATAGCGCCGAATGCTAGTGATGGTATGGGTGGAATTGATTTGACCTTCTTCGTATCTTGCAGTATATGACCTGAAGATATTGTATGAGTAGGTCTTTTAATTAGTCATGGCGGACAGGGACGAGTCGAAGGTTTCTGTGTTGGTGAAGTCGGTGGATCGACGGCAGTATAACGTACTCTTTATTGAGGAGATAATACTCGGATTATTAAATAACTATGGTTATACATTAGTTATAGCTGGGGCACAGGTAATAGGAGGATCTTTAGGTTCACCATGCAAGATGCAAAACATCTCAATTTCAGGATATAGCACGTCTGTTCAACAAGACTAACCTGATGCCCCTTTTTACTACAGTTATGCTATTTGCTGCCTTTGCCACTGGTGCTCTTCATGCCCGACTAGCTGCCCCTTACTCATATCGTCAAAGGGTGGCTTTAGCTGTGATTATCCAGTCAATCGGATACCTTCTATTTGGCACAGCTTTCCTATTTGTTGGAGTTTTGCCAGAAGTTGGCTTTTGGATGGCACAGATCGCTACGTTCCTAGTTGGAGCTTTTCAGACAATCGGAGAAGTAATAATATTAGGAAGGGCTAGCAGCTCGTCATTCTACTTTATTATTCAGATTAACAATCTTTCCATATTAAATTCACTTCCTAATGGCCTAGTAGGTGCTTGGGGTTTCGGCACAGGTGTATCTCAATTTGTTGGAAGTATAAGCTATGTTGTTGCTATTAACCTTGGTGTTTCATAGTAATATTAATACATGATGTTATTCATCACTTTGCCCATTCTCAGTTCGACATTCTTTCTAAGTCTTATACCGGTCTATTTGATCTATTGGACGCTTTTCGTACGTGTTGAGAAGTTAGCTCGACAAAATCAAGAAGTAATAAATACAACGTATGGACTGCACTATCCCGATCTTTCCTATCATCAGGACTCAGCTAGTGAAGCTTTGCTTGGCGGCGATTGTGAGCAGCAGAGCTTGAAGCTTTCCGCAGAGACTTTTCCAAGTGAGTTACGTTACTCCATAGCTGTTTATAATCTACCTCTCCCAGACGTTATCCATATGGGCGGTTCTATTATATTTAATATGGCTACGACCTATGCATTTAATTATCTTATAGAATCTGGCTTTGTAGACAGAGCTACACTTCACCCTGCACCATATACCCAATCTATTGCAGTTAACTCTTATGCCATTGGTGTATCAATATATGGTATTGGTACTATGCTTGCTCGATTAAGTGTTGCATGGTTCCCAACTAGAAGAATTGGACTTATTACATTCGTTCAACTTCTTAACTCGGTAAGCTCGGTGTGCCCACTTTTAAAAAGTTAGTGGCATTTGTATAATATGTATCATCATTATTTCTGTCAGGTGCTATGGGGTTTCGAGGCATACTATCATACAATAAGATACTCATTTGGATTGTCTGCTTGGTGGTTCTATCAAGTGTGGATGTTCTTTGTCGGTTGGATAGCTGGTATGAGCTACTCTAACTGTCTGAATGTTATAAGTCTATCAAAAAAGGTAACAACAACACTCAAATCTACTAGGAGACCTCTTCCTTTATTTCAGATACCATTCCAGTACCGTGAGCTTGTTATGAATGTTGGCTTTATATTCTCCAATGTTGCAGTTGTAGCAGCAACTGGTTCATCTATAATAATGAACAATACGTTTATGAGTGAAGATATGCTATATCATTCGACGTTTTAAGAATAACTGTAACCTATTAATCATTATATTCTACTTTACTCTTGTACCGATTGTTACCATTCCTGTTATCTATTATCGACAAAACATTTCTACTTTACCGCCATCGGACTCGTTGACCCTTTTAAAATGATACGGTAGTTGAGGGTTCGATCCCCGGTTGAAGCATCCTGTGTATTTCCTTCCTCTTTCTGTTGAAAAGCTCAGCAAGGCAAGTTCGTCATTTGACGCCCTGTTCTGTACCTGCTGGTCTTTCTCTCACACTATTTTAAATAACCTAATCCTCGAGGTCTAGTTTTTTCAACTCCCATGCTCATTGGTATGATGAGTAATTTGTGAGTTAGTCTTGTTTCTTGTATCAATAGTAATAACACTTGTTATTGTTATTCAATTCGTTAGAAAGGCTACCCCTTTCATTGTAAAGGTATGGGGTTCGAATCCTGTGTGTTGCATTTCTGTTAGCATCTATTGCTGAACAGAGCATGCCTCCTTCTTCTTCTTCTTCTTGCCCGCCTCCAGTCGATATACCACCACCGAAGGGACCAATTACATCACCATTGTTGGACTTCGTAGAGGTTAATGGTAATAATTAGTTAGATCATTCTTGGACACTTAGTTAAGATCAGATGATATCCTTTATGTCGATGAGCTCTCATTATGCTCGAATGCACCAACTGAAGAGTCGATCGAGCTGGAGGATACTGCCTGGGAGAATGTTGATCAACCCGAGGAGCCAGATATGGTTATGGTAACAGAGGAAGACGACGAAAAGGAAGACTTCACCATTCTTGAACCGTCAATTGACGTACCCGGCTCGAGAGCTGGATTTAAGAATCCGACAGTAGGAGGGTCTAGATGTGGCTTTAAATTAACTCCATTGTTTTAGTTGTTAACAGTAGCTTATATGGCAGCCATTGTACTTATTGTATTTGGCCGTATAACTGACAGTAATACTATCATCAACAATTGGTGCTCGTTATTATATTGTTTTAGTATCTACTAAGATCATTCCTCCCAGTATGTCGACTGAATTGGTTGTTCGATTACCGGTTTATAGACCAGCTTGTGAGGTGCTTCAAAGTCACCTTAACAATTCTGATATATTACGTGATGACAATGATGATGATGTGAATACTAATACTCGTTTAGTGTGGCATACAAAGCATCTTGGTCTAACAGGTTAGTATAACATCTAGTGTTATATGCCGTTAATTATCTATCATTTAGGTGCATGGAAGTTGAAGTCCTTACTAGATGACGTGTTCACCTTCTCAAGTGATATTATTAAGTGGCAGTCCAAGCCTAGAGATGTAAGTCCCGTCTGAGGCTTTTTCAATGACTTTTCGCCGCTTGGTCGCTATTTCATAATAATAAGTAAGGGTTGCTGCTAGAAATATATCCCTGTTAGTGCTTTGTGGTTCATCAGATACGAAAATGGCGAGATAGTTGGAATCTTGAGTTTAATTGTAGCAACCTGGAAGAGCTTGTAAGGACCCCTTCTGAACTGTCATTCATTGAGCTTGGTAATAAAGCTGTCACCATCTGCCCTCAACTAATCTATCAGAGCAGGTCAATTGATGGCTGAAGTGGCTCGTATAGCGAGTGAGGCCAAAGCTGTCAGAAATTTGGTATCAAAATCATTGATTAAGCTTGCAGGGATGATATCACCCGAGTCGGAAATGCAGTGTATGTGACGCTAACTATTCGAGTAAATATGATCACCTAACTCGTAGGTGGATATAATGAGAAAACAGAATCACTCAAGCTGGCAGCATTCGCCTGGAAAAGCAAGTATGGAAGTTGGAATACTTATAGTTAACAACAACAACAACAACAACAACAACAACAACATGCCAACGTTCATTCTTCAATACGATATACATTATAGTTATGTCTTTAATATAATTCCGTCATATTAATAATACGCTAAATGTCCTGTTAACGACTTCTAAAGGTAAAACAACAACAAAGAAGAAGTTGAGTTTAAGTTAGCTACACAAACTCTTACTTGACAATAATGCCACCACTTATGGGGGGAGACACATGAAACGAGATTGAATGCAACACATGGTCCTCTTCGGTGGATGTAATCCACGAAAGAGTTCCGGCGAATTATTCGCGCCTTAGCCCTAAATGGAACGGGTGTACACCGGCGGTGGAAAGCCTGTTATATTTGAACGCTCTTAATGTTAGTCATTCTGTTCCATAAACCAATTCTCAACCTTTTTGAATTCATTCCAATATAAGATAACGATCTGATCGATGAATATTCCAACGACGTTAGTAGTAATAAGTAACAGAATAGTTTTTGAATAATGACATTTCACCCACATCATGCCATAACCTTGTTTTTCTTACTGGACACCATCGCATCAACGGGGAGGAAACACTCAGCAATCGTAGGAGATTGTGGCTCAACGGGAACTCGACTTTATTATTATGAAGTTTATGTTGAAGATGAAGGACATAAACTAACTCAATTAAATGTTACAAAAGTACCCTAAGCTCAAAGCAGCTCCTCTGGATCACATGATTCTCTAAAGGTTGCAACACTAACACCTGGAGCATCGACCCAGTGGCGATCGGGTACATTGGAAGATATTCTGGCAGCGGATATAGTGGAGTCTGTGAAACCATTGCTTGATCGAGGAGCTAATGATGGAATTGCAGTCTGGCATGGTATAAGCCTTCAGCGTTCTTTACTTTCATCATTCAGTAGGCCTGTCTTTACTTGGTACCGGTGGGATCAGACGTATGAATTCAACTAGTAGAGAGGATCTTTGGAGTAGATTAGAGCGAGAGTTAACATCTAGGCTGCCTCAGAACGTACCCCTCCAGGTTGGTGATATACCTGGTAACATATACTCCTTTGTTTATACATTATTTCGATTCTTAATTGAAGGTGAACTGGAAGCTCTGTATGCTCTAACTAGTGTATCCTATCTCTTCCAAGAGGCAGACGGTCGAGAGGTCGGAGTACTCGATCTTGGTGGTCGCAGTCTGGAGATTTCAAACCCGCCAATGCCTCCACTGTATCTGTCATGTGCTCGCCTTGCCTCATGGTTGGTGTTTTAGGAATTCACTTGAAGCCTTGGAATTAACTCGTGAACTCTCGAGTGAAGTTGAGCCCCTTGTTGAAGTTGTTAGTTTAGAAATAGGCGAGAGGAACTTAAAGAAGTGGATACATTTTGAAAGTAGATTCCCCCTTTCCAGTAGGGACCCCAATGGGTCAAATTGTTAGGGCCGTCGGAGGAGCATTTGTGTATTTTTAAAGAAGAAGGTTCGATAGGAAATGCTGATGGTTGTCGAGGCCTACTTCGAGAATATCTCGATGAGTATCTGAAGATTTGATTAAATCCATGACGTTGACCTTCATTCCTTCTCAGACATAGAGGCCCTGTTTTAGCTGATTATGTGGCGCGTGACACTGAGTATGTTGGAATTGGTCTACTTATATACGCTATTGACTTTGCCCATTGGATGAAGCGTGATAAGTGATCTCAACAAGTTACTCAACAATTAACCCATTCAGCGATTCCATCATATCCTCACGTAACAGTTAATGATCTTATAGAGCATGCTGCAGAATCAGTATGCAA
This sequence comes from Perkinsus chesapeaki, assembly GCA_013115145.1. Lineage (NCBI taxonomy): Eukaryota > Perkinsozoa > Perkinsida > Perkinsidae > Perkinsus > Perkinsus chesapeaki. Next base: position 9,112 of record JAAPAO010000063.1, read on the forward strand.
CAGACCATTCAATCATACTCTGTAATAATACTTCATATATTAATACATCTTCTTAAACCCCCCACTCTATCGTAGTTTTACATCACATTCGGATACCAAACTGATGGTCGAGGCCAAAGGAAGATGTGCTGATATCTGTTATGCAGCTGAGTTACTTCAAGTGAGTCCTATTTAGATAGTGTGTATTCAGTTCCTTTATGTCAGGATATGAACCTTACATCGATGACAGTTGGACATCCTGTTGGTGATGTCGAGCTTGAATGGACTCTTGGGTGAACTTGACAATGTCGATGATGATGATGTTAAGAAGGTTTATTAATTGTTTAGATATTTCCTTCGAGAAGCTGCAACCATCGATATCGTGAAGAGCACGCCGAAAGATGAGCTATGATTGTCAATTAATTCGGTTTCTCTCCCCTCGTTTTTGTGTTGAGAATATTCTTCCTATCAATTCGGATCCACGACTTAAACCCAAAAGATACAACAAGTGAGATATCTCAACACCCTATAGCTCGATTGCATCCAACATTCTAAAATAGGCTTTCAATCTTCCTTTTGAATCTCTGGCGTTATCAACCCATCTACTGTTATTGTCGTTATTGGTAAGACTGTGATAGTATCTTTGCCAAAGGTGAAGTGAACTTTCAAAACCTTCGATGTCATTTGCCCGCTTTCTCTCGAGCTCATTTAAAACGCGGCGGAATCTATCCAGTGGCCTCTCATCAGTCTCGATGCATGAGGTGGGTTTCCAAGGCAGATGGGAACTGAATGGAAATCTGCGTAGTGCGCGAATCGAACCTTCGGCGAAGCCTTCGAGACGAACTTACTAAATATCATCATCGCAGTCGAAGGAACTCGCTGATTGTTGTTGCTCATCAATTCTGTCATCATCAGCTCCTCCCATTATCTGTTCTGTTCTGTCTAACGCTCGGGAGTATGTTTGAAATAATATTCTTTCGACACCCTCCTCATCAAGTTTAACCACTCCTTCCGAAATCTGTGGTAAGTTGCCTTCTGCCCACGATGCTTCACCGATTGATTGTAATGATACCCTTGCTGGCTTCTCTAAGTCATCTTTAACGTCTTCCTTCCCCTCCAACTCCCCCGTAGATGTCGACGAATGTAAAGTGTATCGGTCAGATTGTCCAATCTTACGTGGCCCTATTGCAGTAGTTTGAGATACTTTCACTGTATCTGGTATTAACCGTGATGGTTCTACTAGAGTAGGCATGACCGAATTTATGGTTTCACGTGTATCTTTCAATGTAGGAGGATCATTCAGGCACACCCACATAGTAAAAACATCAAAGATGGAAGCCGCGCCGCGCTAGGAGAAATCGATCACGTGATCGATTTGCTCCAACCTTGGATACTTCGTCCACCCCCACTGAGAGCTCACCACTCCGTTTGGCTTATCACCTTAGAATGGCTCAAGAGCACTTGCAGTTCCGCGGCGTCCTTCAGGGACACAGTGACTGGGTTACTTCTATTGCTACCACTTATGAGGATCCCAAGATGGTTGTCTCTGGATCTCGCGATAAGAAGATTATGATTTGGGAGCTTACCAACGACTCCGAGTCTGCTGGTTTCCCTCGTCGTTCTTTGACTGGTCATAACCAGGCTGTATCTGATGTCACCCTCTCCTCTGATGCTCAGTACTGTCTATCTGCCTCTTGGGATAAGACTTTGAGACTTTGGGATGTCTCATCGGGTAAGACTGTGCAGACCTTCGTTGGTCATACTTCTGATGTCTTCTCTGTTGCCTTCTCTCCCGATAACAGACAGATTGTCTCTGGTGGCCGCGATAAGACTATCAAGATTTGGTAATAACAAATAAGGGCAATTTTGGGCATTTTATCGTTTTTGTCTGTTCTTTTGGGATTTTCTATGTTTTCAGGAACACCATGGGTGAATGCCGTCACACCATCGTTGATGATCAGCACACCGACTGGGTCTCCTGCGTCCGCTTCTCTCCTTCCGCCAAGCAGCCTCTGATTGTCTCTTGCGGCTGGGATAAGCTCGTCAAGGTCTGGTCTCTTGACAACGGCAAGCTTCGTATTAACCTCGCTGGCCACACCGGTGTTCTCAACAACGTTACTATCTCCCCTGATGGATCCCTTTGCGCTTCTGGTGGTAAAGATGGTGTTGCTATGCTCTGGGATGTTAACGAGGGCAAGCATCTTTACTCTCTTGACGCCAACAGTAGCATCAATGCTTTGTGCTTCTCCCCCAAGAACTACTGGCTTTGCGCTGCCACTGATGCTGGTGTTAAGGTCTGGGATTTGGAGACTAAGAACGTCCTTGAAGAGATCACTCCCCCTGCTGAGTACAAGTCCCCTCTCCCTTGGGTTGTTTCCATCGCTTGGTCTGCTGATGGCAACACTCTCTTCGCTGGTAGCACTGATGGTAACATCTATGTCTACGAGATCGCCAGATCGTAAGAAGTAAATAACAATGATAAGTAAACCCAATACTTTGGTGGCAGTAATAGTTGCATTATTCTTCATTTAATAATGTTAATCATAACTGTTATCTGAGGTGGTCCATAGGGCTATTTTGGGGTGGTCGGTTTCCAGTGAGCCAATGCTTCATTAGTAACTTGAGTTGTAATGGCTATCATTCAATCTGGATGGTTGGAGGGGGCTGATTTAATGGAACTAACACTCAACTGTTTTCAATATCAACAACTTAAGCACACGTCGGATATTAACACCACTAACTTATAAGGTTGCCATTGTCCATGATGTAGTCACATATATATTTTGTTAAGTAGTAAGCCTTCTTCCCGTTTATAGAAATCTGTCCTTGTTTGTTTCTCCGGTTGCGATCCTTTTCGTCATATTGAAGTATGTTAGTTCCACTGATAGCATCTCTGAGATCTTTGCTTATAGAGAGTGCCTTCTCCAGAATCTTTTCGAATACTTCTAAACAGGAAGCATCAGGTTTAGGGTGGATGCCAGCCAATAGATCGGCGAAGTCCTTTCCAGCCGGTCTAAGTTGGACGATGGATATCAGGGGAGCTCATTGTGTATTCTTACGTTTTCTCCACGTATCTTCGGTCGCAAGCAGAGTAGAGTGGTTTTAACATTTCAACAGTTTGCGATGATGATGATGAAGCATCTAAAATGTAACATCCTAGAATGCATCTTGCCGATTCAGATGTACAGGCTACAACATACCGTTATCGATTGTACGACCTGTCGACATGTGCTCTTCATCCTCCTCCGTGACCCTCTTCACTGCAATTTGGTATCGACCCGGCTTTCCAGGGTTCCTGTCTTTGGGCTTCCACTCAATTTTACACCCCTTTGCGTACTTTAGCGCCTCTACGGTCCCAGCATGCATACAACAATAATGGACATGCTTTCTTATTTGCCTCGTACCTCCCAAAAATTCTCTTCGTCCCCTATTCCGTGCATCTCGATTCCCTCGTCCTCCACCAAGGGGGTTACCTCAGCCTTCGAGTGACTATTCGGAGGATTGTCTTGGTCTTGTCTTTGTCTTGCTCTTTGTCTTGGTCGTAGCCGTTTGAAGAAAGATGCTTCGCCATTAATCATCATCATGATCATGATCATGATGCTCGACAAGGAGTAATACATTGATCAGCGGTGTGGAGGGATAAATAATGGTAACACACTAATAATGCATCGACGCTCCCTCCTTGATACTCCTCGCCTCCTGTGACAGGCTTCATTCAGAGTACGTTACAGCAGTAAAGTGATCATGTCCAATGAGAGAAGCGTTTAACGCCTCTTATTATTGATATGGAACTGATATTTCGTGCACATTTCTGCGCGCGTCCAGTTTCGAGCTTTGCCCATCAGACTAACAGAATAACTCAAGACGAGTTTAAAGTGAAATTATCATGCATTGCCACTCTGAGTGTCCTCAACAGACTAAAATAACACTTAATGGAAAAAGGTGTCATTGATAGTTACCGAGGATGAAGGTGGAGGCGGTGGACGAGACGGTCTTGGTATTGCTAGTGGAGACTCTTGTTGTTGAACAGTTACAGGAAAGTGTATTGCGGCGGTAGCAGGCAGAGCACTGAGGATTACATGTTAAGGAGTATATCATCGTCTTAACTACTACCTATTATTCGGTCCACGCTGATCTGTAGGAAGATCAGCAGTTGACTGAGAATACACTTTCACTAGACTCTAATCCAATCTGTTAGCACTCACAAGACGATAGAAAGTTGGAGCAAAAGGATCTGCAGGTCTAAAGACCCTTCCTGAACTCTGCTGTTGTTGTTGTTGTCTTGTTGATCCTGCAACAACTTCATCAGATAAGTTGTTAAAGAATGATGTAGTTGCGACCTTGTGGAAGGAGTGGATCGGGCTCTTCTTCAAGGACCGAGTCCAATGTGCTGCTACCGAGACTCATTCGTTGTGGCTGCTGTTGATCATCACTTCCACCCTCCGCTAAAGAATGTCAAAGTAACTCCAAGAATTAGTCAAATGTTACATCTGCGATGTGATGATGATGATAGACTCAATCGATTGGGGGGATCCATTGCTCCAGTCGAAGAAAGGCTGTTAAACCTGAGCCTTTGGTGTACCTGTAAAATAATGGTATTACCAAACGTGTCAAGTTGAAATTTACTGGAAAAGTAGGTGGACGATTCTCTTGAAGGTTGCTTGTTTCTAACAGAGTCTTTCGAATGCCACCGATAGAGGAGAGGTTATTCTGATAGAAGCTGTGGGTTTTTATTAACGGCAGGACGACTCGTCACAATAAGCTCTAGTATGCCTCTAATTCCATCATCACATCCTCCTCCTCCTTTTATAGTCGATCCTTGTATTCCACCACAACTAGAATAATAAATACACCCAATCACTTTTACGAGTAGCTGCTACCCTGCTCGCTCAAGTGCAAGATTTAGATGAGTAAGAGCTTCGGTATTATTCTCTCCACCCCTAGCCAAAAGTTGACCAAGTAAGGCATGTCCAGCAGCCTAAAGACTATAGATGAGATATGCCAGTGGTTATGTGGTTATCAAACTTCAGTAGGAAGAGCTTCGACAACTTTCCTGGCATCTTGAATGGCGTCATCAATCCTTCCAACATGTGCGAGTATTCTACTCCTCTCATACAAAGCATTTAGAAGGGATCCTGATGATGATAAAGGATGATGTTTCAGTGAAGAATGCAGGAATAATAATAACCATCTGTTGCAGTATTTCCATCACACACCGAGTCGAGCACTGACAATGCCTCGTCTGCCCGTCCTCTAGATGATAATAAAGATCCCAATGCAACCTATTGACTGGCTAATTGAAGATGCTCTACATAATGGTGCACTTGTGATATTGCGTTACCTTTAAAACTGGATGATACGGATTCATATCGATGGCTTTACGAACATGATATTCACAATCATCCAACCTATCTTGTCTCCGGCAAATTTGACTTATACCAAACCTAAAAGTTGGTAAGTGTGATGATAGTGAAAGGACATAACTATTACCATGCCGCATAAGAGGTTGGATCGAGTTTCAAGGATTGACTATAGGAGTAAGCAGCTTGATCAAATTGTTCTATACTAGATAATCTAAAGGCAGATAATGATCATGCTATTATGATGACTTATGATTAAAACTACTCATGTCCTATAAGACAGCATATATTGGCATCTCGATGATTTAAAAGCCGCTGAGAACAAGGACAGTATTAACAATGTCACAGCAGAAGCAGCAGAAGTGATTACAGCCTTCTCGAGCTTCATTCGTGCCTCAACATGATCCAAATCCAATGAATCAAGATTAGCAGCACATATCCATGATTCTGCACGTAATCTACCATATGTTAAAACCTGACAAGGTCTATCTTGTAACACTAGATCTAGAGGACTAGGTAACCCTTCTAGAAAGCTCAACGAGAGCTCTTTTCCTTTTCTGATGCCACAATAGTGTACTGTATTTACCAACACCATCAGTTATAAAAGGATAGGCTGTAAACATGTTACAGAATCTGACAGATCATTGTATAACAGGATTAAGATTAGGATGTCTACATCTCTTCTGCTTCTTCATACTCACCGCGATCAAAGGTAACTTCAGCCAACTTAAGGAGTGCATATCTAATCATCAGCAACAACAAACAGGTAACATAATGTTCTTCTTGTTGGTAAGACCTCGAATCAGCTTGTGTTGATGTCATATTCTCGGTGACTATCCTTTGTGCCTTTGGTAGATCGAGGCGAGTGGAGGCCTCAAAGAGATGTCCAAAGTTCTGAAGTATGATGATGATGAGTGGTTGATGGATAGATGATAACATGCCAACTACTTTAAGTATATTAGACAATAACTCAGTTGACTTGTTCTCAACCATAATCTCATCTGATGATGATGATGATGATGATATTTCATCTGCTTAAAAGGTGATGAATGTTGAATTATTATTATTATTGTCGTCCCACTCCTTCCAGGTATTTCTCCATCCTTTACTCCATGTATGGGCTTTAATGTTACCTTTCATTACAATCCAAACTGTAACTAATCTAAGGCCTCACATTTGCCTCCTCCTTAAGTGGTTTACGTAGAGATCGTTGTTCCTCTGTTAGGCTTCTTCCTTCACTAAAGGACCAAGAACTGTACCAAGCAGCCGGATGATTAACTCACATTCTGCCTTTAGGATTGGAAGTTTCAATGATAGGAATAACAGTAGCTGCCGGGGATACTGAAGTAGCTGTGTCGGTCAGAGCGTGCCTGACGGACGATCGACTAGCAGTAGCAGCATGCCATCATATGATCATACTGAAGACAACGTTAAAATAGATCGAAAGTGAAGCTACGTCCATCTCGCATATCTTTGTATGGCCATTATACAAATAACACCTCACCAGGTTGCTAAACGATCCATTGAAAAGCAATTGGCAGGATCCCATTCTGAGTCATCTGATGCCTGCTCCAAAACTTGCCCAAGAGAACGTCGTTTAAGGTAAGCTATTCGCTCATAGGCAGCGAACATAAACCTGCGGCCATGGTAAATGAGTGGGCATAATTCTCGTAGCTCCCTACGGTCCAGCTTCGAGACTTTTCTCGTATGCGGGGAGAGCTAACTCGTATTGGCTATTCTGAAGGTGACTACTGTAATATTTATTATTATACACATTGTTCACCTTTTCGTATAACTGACCGAGCAAGAATGCTCCAGCAGGCCCATTGGCTATGACCTCTGGTATATAAGTATTATTATCATATGTTATTACTAATGCCTGAATAGTAAACTCAGTGCTGCTGTTGTTGTTGATGATGATGCTATTATTATATTACTCTGATACCCTCCTCATATCGACTGAGGAGTTCACAACATAGTGCTAAAAGATGTCGAGAAGGATGAGTCCATGTAGCTGGTGATGATACTAATAAAGATATAATACAGTTATGATTTATGTTACGATTCCTACATGCATTCTGTAGTGTATAATAAGCTCTACCTATTTGATGATCGTGATATAAGGCTTGAGCAAGCAAATGATTCCTAACATCATCAAGGCATTGGATTGGTGTTCTTGTTCTTCTTGTTGTTGTTGGGTTACGTGTGTAATATTATGTCAGGTGTAGCATCTCTCTTCCCTTTAACTTCATCAATAATCCTTTCAGCATAGAATATTGCTTGATTGTACAAACGATTATCCATAGAGTAATCATAACCAAAACGAAGAGATGATAGATGTGGGGGAGATGGTGGGAAGTGAGTTGCCATTATGATAGATAAACTACAACATACAAGAATACAGAATGGCAGATTAGTGAACAGAACAAGTATGCAAAGACATCACAAGAAATGCATGATAAGAAGATGCGTGAGTAGCATGGATGGGCGTATAGTGGGCGTTGGATGGCCTTCATCCGAAAGTTCACCTTCACCTCGTATTGTTGTTCTTAAGGCATGCACCTCTACACACATCTGATGACATGTTATCAGAAACTCGCTACGTTTCCATTGTTGATCCATAAATGATATGTAATATTGGCACTGATAATAATAAATAAGCTGATAATATTATTATGATAGTTGCAATTACATCATCCATACATGTATCAACATTGATAGCTGCAGAGTTAAGGCAGATACAACATGTTCGAGAGGAGTTTGGATGATTACTCCACATGGCAGCATTCATAATATTACCATCTGAATCTTGTTTAGTGGATGCATAACACTTAAGCATAACAAGCGTCCGTATAACAGCTGATCCTAGCCTACTAGTACTGTCAAACGACAATGTCTCTCGCTCCATCCGAAGAAGCCATCAGCATTAAACATCCTGAAAGGATGTGTAGGGATGGACACTAATATTATAATACCCATGCTTATCCTCGGACCTATCACTGTTGCCAGAGTAAACTGAGTAACACAACTCAAGTAGGATGAGGAGGAGGAGGCCAGGGCTACCTTCCCCACCATCCTCATCAAATTTGACTTCTAATGGTGGCGGTCCATCATCTGAGATCAGCAATCATATAGCTGCTGCTGCTGCACTGAAACTTATCACCATTGTCTTCTTCTGTAAACACAACGTCATCGTTTGGTTGCTCAGTTACTGAGAGATGACGAGAATCTTATTACATAGATAGGATACTCTTACACCTTGTATGGGGCAGCATGTGATGATGATTGGATAGATCATCGGGTAACCTATGATGGGATTAAGTAGAGGGTAGAGTAGAAGCTCACCCCTTCAAAGCATCCTCTTCTAATCGAGTACCAGTAAGGCACAGCGGAGCGAAGTAGATGAATAACTGCCATAATATCATACTTGATAAGGTAACTGATTATCCACTGAACATAACAATATAACTTAACTGAAAGTACTATTCATTCTCATCTAACATCACGACTGCATGCCTCAGGATACTCTCAACAGTTTTCCGATCAACTTCATCATCATCACCAAGGTAAATCTTTTGAAGGTCTTCCTTATGTGGGCCATCAGGCTGCCATTTATCTAGTATATGAGCGGCAGTAACTTTAAAGCTCAAGAGAGCGTTGTAATCTTCAGTATTAATAGCTGAGGGCTTCGCCTCGACCATAGTATGCCTAATCATGTCACATCGTGTGCTTGAAGTAGGGGGTTTGGTAACGATCAACGGGACAGCTTGCTCAAAGTAAATACCCTCCTTCAGAGGTTTCAAGTGTAAACCTAATAACTGCATCGAATGCTGGAGGGCAAGGAACTCTCCATCCTCCCACCAAGATACTGAAGTCTTCGCTCGACCTTCTTCTTTACTTGTATATGTACCTAAGGATCTATTAATAAGGTGATTATGATAAGATGATACCTTGCATATTAAATAACTCATCAAATACAACAATACTTCCTTCTCTTAATAAACAAGCAACTGTTGTGAGGATCTCCAAAGCTGATGAATATATATCACAATCTATATGTAGGAAAGCAATGAATGATGTTGTATTGACTATATCCCAATCAAGTAGTGGTAACGTATCTCGGAAAAGACCGATGTTGAGCCTTGCGTTATCGACCTTTAGTATCCTTTCGGGTATGATACCACCCATATCGAATAGACCTGGCGAATTGAACTTCGGGCCCCATGCTTCTGGCAACCCCCTGAAGGAGTCAAAACCCACCACGGTTCGATTCCAAGCTCGAGCATGGTGTGCAAGACGGAGAAGACTTCTTCCATGGGCAACACCAAATTCCAATATTTGCCCTCCTTCATCGATAAGTGGTCGAGCTGCATTGAATGCCTCATCAAACATGTCCATCCAAGATTGGGTTTGATGGAGTAAACCAAAGTAGTTACCCCACCAATATGACACTTGATCTGAATAGTCCAACCAAAACTCTAACTGTCCTACTTCTACCACATCCTCAACTCTACTGGGAGTAATCTTGACAGTAGTGTTATAACCCTCATACTTATCAATAAAGTAGATGTTATCTTGTACGTTGGTAGAGTTGTTAATACTAACTTCTTCTTCTTCTCCTACCCATGCCTCTATATGATATTCCCCAGCATTGAGAATTGGCACCTCTATCTCAGCTACACCTCGGGCATGAAGAACGGCGAAGCCTTCAAGACAGATTTCAGTGATATTAAAATGACCAATACAAGCATCACGGAAATTGTCAACTGGTGGGAGGCCATTAAAGAAGTTATCGAATATGGTGGATAGTAGAAGGGGATAGTCCTTATTACTTGTACGACCCATCCAATCATCGCTAACAACACGTATAGCTGATCGGGATACTTTAAAGATAGCGAGTGTTAGTTTATGTATAGGAGGAGCCGTTGGAGTATCGGATATATGTATTGTAAATGATATAACATTACTAGTAGGCCGATTGGTGTTAGGGACTGGTGAGGACAAACGAATACATTTCTGAGAAGAATGCTCATGATAGCAGGATTGATGGTTGTGATGAGGTGATGGTTCGATAATTAGGGTGGTAGCGGTAACCAATAGTGATAGTAAAACAATGGTCAACAACATGGAGATAAAAGAAGAAGAAAGAAAGACTGTTGATGAGAGTGAGCTAGTGTAGTGAATGGGCCCCAACCATTCACACATGGCCAATGAAGGGTCCAAGTGAGAGGAGCTATTTGATTGAACAGTCTGTGAGGCAGTTGCAGCAGGTTACCAACTCTAAATATAGTAATAGTAGAAAACAACAACTGTTATAATCGCAACATGATAGCGCCGTCCTCCTCCTTACACTCAGTGAGCCTTCCTGGTCAGATTAATCAAGGATTCCTGGATGAGTTAGATAATGCATATAATAGTGGAATCCGACTCACCAAAGTTGAATCGATATTGGATGGCCCATCAGAATGATGATGATGACTGTTGCTGTTTGACTGTATGGCACTCAATGCCTTTATTGCTTTAATAACACATAACTTAGGGCTTTTATCAATTGTTAAGGTTGATAGGATATTCCTAGTAAGGTCCGCCTAATCCATAAGTTGATAATGACATGAAACCTCATCACTTGACTATTATCATCATCATTAACAACTCACCTCCATGAATATTGTACCGATATCTTGTGACAAATCGAAAGCAAATCCTTCCTCTTCTGCAAGTTGGAAAAGGTGTGAGTGTGATGATGAAATTGAATAGTTCAAGTTGTTGCTAGGTCCTCGCTTCATCAGGATTGCTACTCGATCATAATCGTCCAAACTAATGTGTTTTATGAGTAAACCTTTGCAGACTGTATCTCTGTAGACGTACCTCTCCTTTTGTATGGTGCCTAGCTTACGACAATGACTAAGACGATTTGCCTTTATCAAGTTGAGGATTTGAATGGCGGAGGTCTAAAATAATGACAGTGAAGGCTCATATTATTATTAGTTACTATTAACTTCCTCAGCCACACCAAACTTCACTTTGGTTATCCATAATGCAAATTTATTGATAGGATCATTACCATCCAACTCAGCTAAACCATTACTATCACAACCATAATTATTTGGTATCTTAACCATATAACATCATAATAATCATCACAAAGCATCTAAATGTCTTCCCCTTACCACCTGAGCCATACGCCGCAGGAAATACTCCTCAGCGGTTTCGACACAATTAACTTCTTTCCCTTCAGCAGGCAGCATTACATTATCTTCATCTTTTACCAAATCGATCGTTTGATCGATATGTAGTATCTTAGCACTCTGTAAAGCTGCAAACATTCCATCTTCCAGACCCTCTGTTAACAGACCACTAGGTTCCATCTCTACAGCAACTGCCTCCACTCGTTTAGTTAGGTCTTCATTAAAATTAGGATTAATAAATACTATTGTATCAACTGTTACATTACATACCTTTATACCCCCTTCATCAGATAAAGCTTCACCAACTCGTTTACCAACATCTTCCATAAACCTTGAATCTCTTTCATATGGTAAAGTGCAATGTGGTATGAGACAACATGATGATGTTGATGATGTATGTTGGTAATGGTTAGGTATACTCTCAGATGTCCCCAATATTTTAATAACATTATCACCATCATCTTTAATCTTCATCATCTTTAGATGTACAGATATCTTAGCCAATTGAACTGATGGTATACCTTGTATTATCCCTCCTCTACGAACTAACTCGTCGAAGATGCTATTACTCTGTGATGATGATGACCTATTGAGTAATGTTGGACAATAGAAGGCTTACGTATACTGTATGCTTACGAGGACATACTCTTGGTCTTGGCGGTAATCTCTTCCATAAGTCTATGACGGTATGAGCTCTGGATATAATAATAGTCCAGTCATTCTCATCCTTACTAAATGCCGCCGATCTTACCTTATCGGTAGTACCTGCTAAGCTGGTCAAATCGATGTACATTGATGATGAATCGGCATGCTCAACAGCTTTGCCATCAACGTCAATTATCCATTTACAGCAAGTCTGAATTATAAAGTAATGAATGATAATATCTCATATAACTAGTACTTGATAACATTGTATACATAATTGAGCCCAATCATCAATAATATCATCAACATCATTCCAAGGTCCAGTAATATGTGGAGGTAGAAAAGGTCTGATCACTATTATAGTAAGTATCACCTTCTAAGTTTAATACTACTAACCTTAATCCTTCACTTTTTTCCATCAACTTCATAATCCCTCGTGGAGAGTTATTATTAATATAATGATTAACGTTAATCGATAAAGGTACTCCAAGATACCCCGATAACTAGATATTTGCTATAGGTAAATACAACCTGCTGCATCATTTAACCAACCTGTAGTAATCCATTAGTAATAGGCTTTATCATCCCATCTATCATTATAACAACATATCCACTATAACCCTCAATTATCTTTTTAATACGTGATAGTATCTTTGGTGAGGATAAGAGACAAGACACAACATCACCCCCTCCTTCTCCAACGCCGCACGGTGAAGATTTTAATGAAAGTATCTTTCAAGATAATTAAGGATAACAATACTGTTCCGAGTGGACAACTTACTTGTAGTCTACCCCATAGATTATATATTCCTCCCTTTAACTCTAGCAGCTTACTATAATACATTTTCATTTCAATAGGTAAATCATTTATTGTTAATAAAACCATATCAAGCTTGCTATCAATGATATCAAACATCCTTCCAACTCCACCATCCAAATGGATCTCCAGATGTCGTCTATCGGCTACCCTAAGACTACTATATCTAGTATTCGATAACATCATCATCCTGCAAGCCGCTAATGTCCTTCTCTCCATCAGATCTCTAATATGCTTTTGTGTCTTCCATAATATACACTTTGATCTCCAGAATGTCTGAATCTTCAAAGCAGCTAAAGTTATGAATACGAATAGTCTTCTGTAATCCCTTCGTCTTAGGGATATCCGCCAATGCCTTTGAATTAACTTTATCTTTTTTATAACATCGGGAGAGCTACCAGTTACTATTAGCTCATTTACAGTCATTTAATACACCTTAATAATTATGTATACTTATTATTAACAACCCAATAAGTAGCATGATTGGTGGGGTAAATAACGTTGTGAAGTAGTAGTAGTAGTAGTAGTAGTAGTAGTAGTAGTAACTAATGTATTATTATTGGACAGCAGTTGGTATACGTAATACGTTGGTATGATAACACCCAGTTATCACGTTATCATCGTCGTTTCTTAGACTTCCTTCGTCCACCCCCAAGTACCTATAAAATTATTACATAACATCTTTATCTATCCCAGAAGTGTTGTTACATCCTTCCGTATCCGCTTTTTGGTTACAACATTCAATCCTCCTCCTCCCCCAGCAGAAGCAGCTACTTCATTATCATCTTCAACACTGGACGTTTCATCACTGACAATCTCATCATCATCATCATCATCATCATCGACACCACCATCCAACAGCTTCATTTCATGCTCAAACTGTTTCCTCGTTATCTTCCCTGAATAATATAGTCACTGCGCCACAAAACTATAGCCTAACTAAATACCTTTCTTAAGCTTCTTTACCAAAGCCTCCTCCTTTTGAAGGGAATCCAGTTCATGTTGAGTTGTTGTACGACGACATTCTCTTTTCTCAGCCCTGGTACGTATAGCATCTAGCAATACAACAGTCATTCTGTCCCTGATTATGTGCATGCGTGCAGCAGCAACAACAACACTCTACCAGATTTCTGTGTAATCTTCTCCCTCTTCCTCCTTCGTTCTTCTCTATCTATCTCAACCTTCTTCAATCGTTCCTGTCGGGACGCTTCCTTTGTGGGATCAGAATAAGCAACAGAATCTGGAACGACCTGAAAGTTGTCGATGCTGGGGATCGAACCTACGACTTTAGTCAGAGTTCCTACTACTACTACCTCTGATTGAACAAAGTTATCAATCCGTCGGCCCATAATCTCTTTAACTCTTGGTAGCCTTAATAAGCTGAATGATGTTGCAACATCCCCCAAATCGAGCTCCTACATTTGAAGGAGAATAAGGTGGTCTCTGGTTCGATCCAAACACCATACACTCCTTTACCTTAATGTTAAAGACAAAACTCAATTCGTGTTCGGAGTAACCTCGTACGAAAGATACGAAAGCCGCAACTGCCTTGTCCAAGAAGTCACCTACAATATTACGGCGCGCGATAATAGTTAATCTCTTCATAAATTGTCCGCTTACGTGATTTTTCATTATAGTTTTTACGTATATCTTCCAACATTCCGAGTGCGTGTTCTTCAACATATCTTTCACTTTCATCATCATCTTCCCATTTTGATAAAGATACTCCACGACACTTCAAGAATGAGAGATATCCATCAACCTGCATGAATTACCGTCGACTATTACTCACCACGCTTCACGACCACCATTATTACCTCACTCTCCAACATACATGCTACAGCTTGACCATCTCTACCAGCTCTTGCTGTCCTTCCTACACGATGGATAAAAAAGGAAGGTGATTGTGGAAGATCAAATTGAATAATCCAATCAACCTAATGATGATAACCCGGGTTCGATCCCCGGTAATGACATATATTACTTTAGGAATATCAACTCCACGTGCAACAAGATCAGTAGCAAGCATAACATCAGTGCAACTGTTGGAGGTAGTTCTAAATTATTAATATAACATCATGGATAATAATACATGTTATTATTAATTACCCTTCACTAAATGCTTTATATGCTTTATGTCGAGCTGAAGGTGTCATATGACCATGTAATTTATGAAGGCTAATGGATGCTGCTGCTGCTTTATCTGAGTTTAAATAACCTTGCCGAGGATCGAACCTGTGCCAACCTCCTTCAGTCTCATTCTTCCAAAGCTCTTTTAATATAGCATAATGGTAATCAACCGACGCACATGTTAAGAAGAAGACCAAGACCTTTGAACCTACGTACCATCGATACCACCTCTAAGTCGTTGACGTTAATTGTTGAAGTCATACCAGATGATCTAGTTTCAACAAAGTGTTTCATCCATCCTAGCTTATGACGTTGATCTATAACTTTATAATAGTTTTCGAGACCTTTAGGTAAATCATAAGTTGCATTATCAGTACAAGAAGTAGTAGTTGATGATGATGATGATGATGATGATGGACGTGATAGTTTAACCTAATATTCAACCATCACTCAAGTTCGATCCCCAGAGATGGTCTTTTAATTACATGTACAGGATTCCTAAGACCAGCCTTCTTTACCAATTGTTTGATCTCAGCTCCTGCTAACGTAGCAGAGAACAGACAAGTACGTCGCTGAAAGCAAGGACTCAGGTTCAATTCCCGGTAAGGGTATTTTACTTGTTTAGGTAGGACCGCGAATATATCAGACATATCCTTTTCAAATCCCAAAGCCAATAATCTATCAGCTTCATCTAATACCAATACCTCTGTAGTTTTAAACCTTAATGGACTATCCATATCCTTTTCGCATAAGATATGTCTTACTCTACCAGGTGTACCTATTATATCACAGATACGGTTAAATGAGGCTATATGAAATCCTTCTCACCAACTAGTATCAATGATGATCCCTTTGCTCCTTCAATAACTGCACGATCAGCATGTATATCTCTACCACCGACAAAGCAGTAACATTTAAGGTGTGGTACAGGATCAGCTAAAGGATATTCGGCTTGGTTAGATTCCTCAACTACTATTAGTACCATGAATATATTGCATTATTATATCATGAATTTGTGTAGCTAATTCTCTAGTAGGGGAAAGAATAACTGCTCCCACACTAGCAGCTTCAGGGATAATAAACTCCGAACACGCTTCCTAACATACTTTATATCTAACCAGCTTCAAGCTAAGATACCCTATTACCCCTTCATCTGATAATTGTTTACTCATCATTTCCATAATAGGTAATACAAATGCTAAAGTCTTCCCACTACCAGTAGCAGCCTCACATGCCACATCTTTATGTTGAAGGAATAATGGTATAGCAACTGATTGAACCTAATGATGAAGAGGAGGAGGATAATATAAATTATTAATAAGACGATGATGATGATAATATCACCGGAGTTGGATGCTGAAATTTAAGGGTATTATTGACAAAGTCGATAGACTTGTCATTTAATCCAAGACCATTCCAGCTTCGTGGATGACTAGAGGAGGATGAAGTATTGTTGGCCATAATGTACAATGGCCTGTGGAGGAGGAGGAGGAGGAGGGGCCCTGCTACTAAACAGTACTATTAAAGTCAAACATAATGGATAAACAGAAACAATAAGACCATGATGAGATGATGGTGAGGATTATTATTATTATTATGATGGTGCTGCTGCTGCTGTTCTTCATTCTTCTTTACTTCCTGTGTATTCGAGTAGCTTACGAAATACCGAATTATTATCTATAAGCTCACTCGGTGCCACGGACTGAATTCATTCACTAGGGATCGAACCTGGAACCTTTTGTTGTTTCATCACCTGGGCCGATAACCATTTGTATAAATCAGGATTCTCTAAAGCTAACACTTCCTCAAACTCATCAACTTCTCCTTCTGGCATATCACGTAGGTAGCGATCTATCATTATGAATGATTGAGTGATGACATTATTACTACTACCTGCAAAACTACCAAGGATAACATCTAATTCAAGATAACCTCTTTGCCGGGCTCTGAGTTATCCATAACAAGAATAATAATATTTATATCACTTAATATTTTACCTATATAATAAAACCTTCTTTCTACCGTCTAAATCGCCCGATGATAGCTCAGGTTTATATCCTCTTATTGGATGTTCGGTGGTGGAGTATGAGCAATTCCTCATCATCAACCTACCACACTTCTCTATATATATCATAAACTTGATGACATACCTACCTAGCAGCAGCACGACCAGTAACAACCAATTGCCTCTTAGTAACAAACGAAGTCATCATCAAACTAATCGAACGAAGAAGCATTCTTTCGGACCTTACTAACTAATAAGAACTATAACTAACTAATATTGTTCAACACAACTATTATTATAATGTCTTCTTGTTGGAATGATGATGATGATGATGCTGACATAATACGTTTACTGTATTTATCAAGTAGATACTCATTTATCTTCTTTCTGGCTCCTCGATGATCGTTCCTCAGAGTTGCGTCGAGATACCCTACTTGTCTCAGAATCAGAACGTCGCCCAAAACTCAAAGACCTTCGCCTAATGGAAGTGATAATACCCGGGTTCAATTCCTAGTTGAGGCTATTTATTACTCATCTTTATTCCTATCACTTTTAGATCCTCTATTACTCTTTCTAAAATCCCGACTCTGTGGAGGTGTCCTTGATCTATTATTATTATTGTTATTATAACCCTTATCATAGTATACTACTACCTTGATGCCTTCCTCCTTCTTGCTGTTTCAGGTCCTTCTTCTTCAGTATCATCTCTCCTAGTTTGTCTTCTTGGTCTCCCTATTGGTGTTCTATTCTCATTATCTTGTCTAATTATTAATATTATTATATCTACCCTAACCTTTAGTTACACTAACCTTCTATCCCTTCTCTCTTCAGATACTCTCCGACTACTCCTCCTATCATCGCCATGTGACCTCCGATGATGATGATGGTCATGATGATGATGATAACGTCCCCGACGACTATCATCATCTCGATGCTGTATCGATCGACTATCTCCAATTGTGCAATACCCTATCCCCCTTCTGTTATTCTTACCTTCGTCTCCTCCTTCCATCTCTACTATTTGGTTCATCTATATCTCTTGATCGTGATCTAGGTGAGGGAGATCTCCTTCTATAATAACATTATCACTTTACCATCCACACCTTTATTACCCTACCTCCTCGATCTACTATCCTCATTATCTGCTTCTGATCCTCTCCTTTGCTTTATTCTTCTATCTGGTGTACGTGACCGCCTATAATACTACTATACATGAAGCCACCGATTAATATTACGATGATGATGATTTCCTGTGTAATGGTTCATCATCACCATCAGTTCTTGTTGTTGTTCTTGTTGATGTACCTCCTACTGGAGCAGCATTATTCGGTGATGATCCAGGTGACGGTGGTCTAATAGGACCACGGCGAACTATAACAATAAAATAATAATAATAATCATTTAGTAGTTATATTACTACTTCTGGTATCAAAAGCCGGAGCAGTTGGAATAAGTAATGGTCCAGGAGGGGGAGGAGGAAGATACGACTCTTCATTCTCCTGCAACATAATACTACTATAATAATATACAGTAATCCATTTATACTACCTTTTTAGCTGCGGCTTCAGCAGCAGCTTTTCTTTGTTCAATCTCTCTTTTAACCTTTTCAGCTTCCTCCTTCTTTCTCATCATCTCCCTCTTCTTTCGATCAACCAATTGAGCTGGTACACCAGCTGGTGAGTCCTACTTTAAAATGCATTGTTAAATGGATAATCATAACATCGTCTTCACTTGAGCGCTCAATAACATCTCCCATAACTCTTCACAGAATGGCGCTGCGCCACGTTGAAGAAAGCCTGTTAAACTTAATTGCATCAATCTTGGATCAACCTATTTAATGATAATATAATCCGCACTTCTTGAATTTGGTGAAGTGTGAAGTATTGCTGTCTTTGTTGTTTATTACCTCGGTATGATCCGGTGTTGCTGTTATCTGCTCTATTGCATAGTCAATAACAATATCATCTTCTGTACCAATAATATCAGTTATTCTATCACTTATCCATGGACGTATAACATCCACATTTATACGGTTAAGATCAACTGGCCTACTTTAACTTACTAAGAGATGTCGACTGCTGTTGCTGAGGTAGTAGTATTACTTATCAAAAGACTTTGGGAATTTCATCTTAGCCAAAAGCTTCTGATCCCCAGTCTTCTTGAAGAATGGATCTTGATCTGATGCTGTCCCTCGGAAATAGGATCCACCTTCCATCTTATTAATGATGATGATGAAGATACTAATAAGATATTAATTATTATGATAACCCACTAACACAACAGATAGAGATAACAGAAGGAAACGACGATGATGAAATAGAACACCAACGATAACAACAACAGCAACATAAGCAACAACGGTAAGAATAGGCACTGGTGCGGTACTAACGCTACAAACGGTATTAACTGCTGTGGTTATTGCTGCTGCTGATGCTGATTGTGATAGTTATCATCGTAGAAAGGGTTATCTCCCATATCATTATAGCAGACAAACATGAGCAACAACAACATCAAGTGTTCATATTATAACCTATACAACATAATAGCTCTATGATGATGAGGGTAATGTCAAACTAAGAGCGTGAACTTGTAGATATATCAAACAAGTTGGCTGAATAGACAAATATGAAGGTGGGAAGAGGAGGCGTGGGTTCTATCCCTGGTAACTTCATTTTAAGAGGAGCGTGTAGTAGGAAATAATAGGA
The DNA here is from genome assembly GCA_013115145.1 of Perkinsus chesapeaki. Classification (NCBI taxonomy): domain Eukaryota; phylum Perkinsozoa; order Perkinsida; family Perkinsidae; genus Perkinsus; species Perkinsus chesapeaki. The sequence goes on from JAAPAO010000063.1 coordinate 28,941, forward strand.
ATGTAATAGAAAGTTAATAAATACACAACATGACCAATTTGACACAACAAGTAACATAATCTTCATCATCATTATCCAACAATAGGGGAAGACAGTGTTATTAATAATACATGGTATATATTATTTATCAATGTACGATACCAAACGGTAGCTTAGTTATGGATATATATATATATATATTCAAGGCCAAATAATCGATCACATAATCGATTATATTGATGATGATGATGATGATGATGAAATAAGTCCATGAAACGAGGTGAAGAAACAAGGTGTTATTATAATGGATGATGAGACTAATACAACAACATCATTATACTACTACTACTGCTACTGATGATGATGATGTTTAACATGACTTAACAAAGCTAGGTGGACTAAGGAATGTGAATACATTTCCATGACCTGTTCTCGTTAATCTAGTATAACGTTGTTCAGCTGGTGTACCAGTTCTAATAATATCAGCTATATCTGATACAACCTGTACGTTAAGGTTAAAGAAATTATGTCTTAGATCATGAACATTTTGATCCATATGTGTTGTATCCATAACATCTACATAATCTTGACCATACTTCTTACCCGTTACTGGATCAACACAGCATATCTAATAATATTACATTGCTATTATTGTTAATAATCCCACTGATACTACTAGTACCTCTTCTGGATGCTTTCCTAAGGCTTTCTCATTATTAAATAATTCAGCCCATATTAAAGCACCATCTTTAAGATCAGCATACACCGAAACCCGTTGACAATATTCTAATAATGTTGGTAGTATCTATATTACTATACCGATAATTTATACTACTAAAATCTATATTACTTGTTCTTTGAAATGATCTAATGGATAATCACCATTAACAAATATAACATTACATAAAAGCATCCGTCTAGCATCACAGCCCCCACCGGCCTCCAAATCACATAGTTCTTCATCATTATCATCATCTTCGAGAGATGGGGAACCAAAGTCAGTCTCTACAACGATTCAAAATAATGAACAACAGCAGCAACCCCGGCCGGGATTGAACCCACAACCTCCCGCTATATAAACCACCAACATAACCTTTTAACCATTACTACCTTTCCGTTCCATAACTGGTATTTCCTGCTCTCTTCGTTCATGTATTTGTGATGATTGAATAACATCATCAATACAAGTAGTTGATCCTGGTACACGTGTTCTTATCCTTAAAAAGGATCGACGCTCCATCTCTGGTAAAGCCTCACAGAATAACCTAATAATACCAATAATAATATCTACCACTTTTAGTTATTATTGTTACTACTACTACCTAGCGCCCATTGAGTGTACTAAGAAATGCACTCTAAGGAATCCAGCTTTTCGTAATTCAAAGACAAAGTCAGATAAATCACCAGCAAATACTGGCAATGACCACATTGCCCAATGATATGTTAAAGCCATACCAGTACCTAAATCATCATCATCATCATTGAATGCATAATGGTGCTGCTCAATACAACAATCCTTTACTATTCTTACTCTGTGAGAATATGAATGGTTTAATATATAGTGGGAACTGTCCTAATGCCAATAATTGGCCCAATCTTTCCATAGCACTTGACATCTTGCAATTATAACCATGAAGGTATACCAAAGCTTCCGGAGCTGGATCAGCTAGCTCCTTCAATAGAGGAGCTGGTAATGAACTCTGTGCCACCAAAGGTTGACCACCTATCATATATGTTATAACCTATTAATCTCTATGTTATAGAATATTACCAACAATATGAACTGGTAATGATACAGGTGGACAATCCTGAGATAGGCTACGCCTAGGTACTTGTTTTTTACCAAGATCTGCGTATCCAGTTTTCGAATGACGCACTGAATATAAATATATTATTTAAATAACAATAATATGCTCATCATTACTCCTCAATCCAGCCGCAGCAGTAACAGCTGACATCACCTTATTAGATTCACTACCATTAAATCCATTATCATTATCATTATCATCACTGGCACAACCACCAATCAACTCTCTTGATACATGATCACGCTTTAAAGCTTCACTTATTCGCCACATATCCGAATCTCGTGCCTATATTAAAATAATAATATCCAACCATACCGCCTTTTATCCTTGATATTATTATTATTACAACTCGTATATTTAAATGTGGCGCCAATCCAGGGGATTCCATACCATTCAATGCTTCAGCACTAAGCTCGCGGAAATCAGGATCACTAAATAAAGATCATCTTGTTATTATTAATATATAATATAGTATTACTCTCCTTTATATTTCCTAACCATATCTTGTACATAATAACTAGCACCAACCAATGGTCTAACTCTTGGTAAATGAGAAAAGAAGCTCCCAGATGCCGATGCCTCTACATTAGCTATACCACATCTTAGACCTTGAGGATCTCTATCAGGAAACCATAATTTATCATGAAGACCTAATACATCATTAATATCAACAACAACAACACCACTAATTACTACCTTTCTCTTTCCTAGTTGTGGCCCAGAATATCTTACGGCTCATAAACATAGATCCACTACCAAACTCTCTTGATACAAAAGGGCTTGTTGGTCGACCTGGAATTCGATTATGATTACTAGTTAATATAATCTTATACACGGGGGGTTACTACCTCTTATCCACATTCCTCTTAATAGCTCACCATGTGCTGAATCATCCATCCACATACCCAGACCATTAGGTAACCCATCTTCATCAACATGACCAGTAAATCTACATTTATTACGAGCAATGGAGAATGGACCATAACGCTTATAACAGAAACTAACAACAGCAATGATGGTAGATGGTAGTATTGAATATATTATTACTAGTTTGAATCTTGGTCATCTCGCCTCATTTTAAACCAATGTACTAATAACCAATCTGGCCTCATATGACCAATCATGAAGGGGTATCCAAAATGTACAATCAACTGTGAGTAATAATGAACAGTAGTAGTATTGTTCTTTATTACATATGCCAGAAAAAGGGCAACTTCTATACATATAATAACCGCTACAATAGTAGTCTCACGGTTTGATAACCCATCCCACTAACCAATATAACTTATTATTATTATTCTCGTTGTTGTTATTACCCTTGTTGATTCCTCTGGATCATATGCCCATACCCCCCAAACAATACCACAAAAGAATGTTGTAAGTGCCATAGTATGAATAACTGGTTTAAGGAATGCCGCAATACATATAATCATCCAAACTACTGCCACAAACTAATGATAAATAATAACATAATCATCATCTGCTGGTGGTGGTACTGGGTATATTACACTAACAATAGCTGGAATGAATGAGGTCTTAGCAAATCGCTCATCTGGAGTTAGATCAGCTAAACCAGGCCAAAGGATCAGTATCAGACTCTTACTCATGAGATTTGATATCCATATAAAAACAACCTGTATTAATGGATAGTGATTTATAATAATAGTTCTATTACCAATGCTACAACAATCTCAACCCATGTTCGTAATGAACCTGAATCTCGTTTATAACCCTGTAAAGACCTAGTCAGCCTTCGCCTCTCCATTACAAAGAATACACCTATTACATAATCATAATAATAATATATATTATTATTACGTTTCATTTCATGTTCTTCAAGTGTTTCTACAAAATCAGGTCTTGTTGACGCCGATGTAGAAGGTGACAAACTTTTAGATGACCTATATTAATATATATAAAAGTTAATAATAATATATATTACCCTAATAATGAACCATCACCACCACCACCCATATCATCTTGTATACTACATATTAATTCCCTATTTCCTGATGTTGATGTGGTGGTTGATGTATTCATTGATTTTATGGTTGGTCCAATTTGTGAATTGGTTATACCACAACCACCAACAATAGGATAATTAGCTAATTCGCAGACCGACAAGGTGAATAAAGGAAAGTATGATTACAGACAAAGGTAATAATAGAGAAACCTGCACTATCATTCATTATCCTGTATCATGCGTGCATCAACCTAAGATTCATTTTACATTCCCCTTCCACACCCCTGCTACACCTTCCGCTGACTATGCAAGCTCTAGTACGGTAAATTATTCGGAGGTCGCAGTGCAGCTGAATCACTGCAAGCTCATTTATTCGGGAATCTTCAATAGAGGTAGTATCTTAATAGCGGGCCATGTGCAATCACGACGATTATACAAAGGGCCAAGATTTCATTTACCGGAACGTATCGCCCACTTCTTAAATCGTCCGCGACATGTTATCGGTGTCCCCTTATTATAGTTGTCGTTTTGTACTATTTTTTATTGAATGGGTGCAAGCCTTACTTTTTTAGATAAAGCTAATACTGATGTTACCACTGAATGTGGTGATTGGGTAGTAATAATAATATTAATAAGCGTATTTATTATTAGGGACCATTATCATATTCGGTATCGGGTATGCAGGGATGGAGAAGGTCAATGGAAGATGATCATATTGCTCATTGGGATAAAAATAAAAGGTATTAACTAGTCTTTGATATGAAAATATAATATTATTAGAGTTGGATTATTTGGGGTATTTGATGGTCATGGTGGAAGAGGGGCTTCGCAATATGTAGCAAAGAAAATTATAAAAACAATATTAAATACGGAAGCGTAATAATCAATTATAATTATAATATATAATAAGATTATAGTTATAAAAAGAATGATTATGCAAGAGCATTACATGAAGCATTTATGGAAGTTGATAAGGAAATGGCTACTTCAGAGGGAGCTAAAGAGGTTATACTAATAATAAATATTAATACATACCACAATTGGATATAGATAATGCAACTTCATAATGAAGGATTAAAAGAAGATCAACAAAAGATATTACTACGACCATCTCAATTACCAAAAGTATTACAACATATGCTTGGGGTGCAGGGAGTAGATGATGGGGAGGAAGGGGACGAAGACAATAATTCGGATTTAAGTGATGTTGATTCATCTTGTCAAAAAGAAGTAATATTGTTATTATATATGTAATATAATGATACATTTTATTAGGATGATGATGTGCAAATGGATGTTGCTGAAGGTGATAATATTATTAATATAGTATTATAATATATTCAACAGATGATACCATAGAAGATAATGATACATCAAAGGCTCTTGTGGATAATGCTGAAGATGCAGCAGCAGGAGCATCAACCGCGCCTCATACTGCTACGTCATCACCAACAAACTCACCATTGGTAAATATTATAATTGGGTAATGAATATGATTGTATATTAGGAGGGAGTCGATGAAGAAGAAGTTGAAGAAGAAATAGATTTAGAGACACTCCCTCGTGAGAATCAACACAATGAGAAGCACGAGGAGGGGGAGGCATCATCCACTGGACAGCAGCAGCAGGAGGAGGATCAGCAGCAGCAGCAGCAGGTACTGTTAATACCTAATAACATTGGTAATATGTGGTGTTAGATGGTGTGGGTTAGATTTGTTGGTGAATGTGGTGGTAGGTGATATTATTAAATTAAATGATGATGGATTATTAGAAATACCAGAGAATGAGTTTTGGAAAATGTTAGGTCGTCAAATAACAGCAGATGTTCAAGTAGTAGTTGAAGAAGTTGTAAATATAATAATATATTATTAGGGATGTACTGCAGTTGTATGTGCATTAATATTAGGGGACGGATCTAGTCCACCACAGCTTATATGTGCTAATACTGGTGATTCTCGGTAACCATTAATAAACCATTATTATTAATATCATCTAACATTATTATTAGTTGCATTCTAGCAAGAAGAAATAAAGCTTATGCATTATCAGATGACCATAAACCATCACAAGTAATAATATTATAAATCCGTATTATTATTAATTATATATCAGGATACTGAAATGGAAAGGATAATAGCAGCAGGTGGACAGGTGGAAGAATGTATGGGACAATATAGAGTACAAGGTATTGAATATTATTATTATTAAAGTAGTATCTAATTGTTATTATTAGGAGATCTGAACTTATCGCGTGCACTTGGTGATCATCGATATAAACACGATACTACATTGCCTCCTGAATGTCAGATTATATCTCCTATGCCGGATTTAAGGTAGTATTATTATATATTATAATTATTGAAGGGTATTATTATATAAATAGGATAAGACAATTATCAAAAGATGATACACATGTTATACTAGGTTGTGATGGTATATGGGAAGTAATAATAATATAATGTCATAGTAATAATATAATTATTATTTATATAGATACATTCAAATCAATCAGCAGTTGATTATGTTTTATCATATGAGAAAGCTGCACTTCGATTGATTCATAGTAAACCACATACTGTTGGACAATGGCGCGAGTTAATAATATATCCATTTATTATTAATAATAATTATATCATGTTTCAGTAAAGGGAAGAAGCGTAAAGGATCTCCTGTTAAAGCCGGACGATCAGCAGCAGAAGCAGCAGCACCTGAAGTTGGATCATTTAAGCAACCGCGTCTGAATGATGTATGAACCTTCGTCGTCTTCTTCTCTTCTTTCTACTTGTTGTTATTATTAGGTTATACTTCATCCAGGCTCAGAAGGTAGTGATTCAGCATTCTCATTAGCGGCACTTTCAGGAGCTGTATGTCAAGCAACAGTCTGTCCACAGTAATTGTTATTATTAGCAAATGATAATATTATTATTATTGGCAGATTACATTTAGATAACCCCAACTTTGAAGGAAATGGATGTGATAATTTAACATTTATGATTATTAAAATACCCGATAATATACGTAAAGTAATAATAAGCCATTGTTATACTACTAGCCATAATATCTTAATTAGGCATTACCAGCTCCTAACCCAGAAGAAACACCTGAACCTGGCCCACCTATTGTATATGGTCAACGACCTAGAAAACGACGCAATTTAACAGATACCAAGTCCGGAGTTGAAGACGAAGAAGAAGGCAAAGAAAACACTTGTACCGAACGTAACGCTAAACGGTTAAAGGTTGCTGATACGGCTCCCCCCACCGCCCCCACCGCCGGCACCGACGAGTCTGTTGTTAATCCTTTAGCTGGAACTGGGGAGGGGAAGTGAAATATAAAAATGCATTTGCTACGTAGTTTGATCATAAATTATAGCTTGTTTGAGTTATCCTCTTATATACTTTATATTTTTAGAATCACTTTATTATTATATTATCTCATCCTCATCCTTCTAAGCCGGCAATTATGTCTGATATTATTATGAATGCATCTTGTCCTTATCAACAACAACAACAAGAACAAGAACAAGAACTCCCTCATCCGACAACAGACAGAGTCCGTCGTAATTCAATTATGAGAATACGGCTTAAGAATTCATCATTTCATTTTGAAGAAGATGATCATGATATTAATAATAACTATGATGAATCAAATCATTCAGATTCTACAAAATCTGGTATAGTTAGGACTAGAAGTCGTAGTGAAAATGATATATCAAATATCGGTCGTCATGGTCATTTTATATCTAGATCTCCACTTGTCGCCGAGTTCTATCCTGAAACCGGTATGTTGTCATATTCAATGGATATAAATAACAACAACAACAACGGTTATCATCATGGTCAACTCGTGAAGAATCCATTCTCGGGTCAAGAAGATTTATTTCAAGAATCTATTAATGATTATTGTAGTATGAATTATGATGATCCTATAAATACCTCTGGTAGTAGTCCAAGATTAAATTGGGAAGGTGTAACTACTATAATGCTTCGCAATATACCTAGTCGGTACTGTCCAAAATCATTGAGAAGACTAATTGGTAATTTAGGATTTGCTAATTCTATGGATTTCTTTTATATGCCTATGGATTCTGTTAACTATAAGAATCTAGGTTATGCCTTCATCAATTTGATAACTGTACATGAAGTTGCTCGTTTTATGGAGGTGTTTGTTGGATATAGATTTGATCCTTCACGTGGATCTGAAAAAGTATGCGAAGTTTGTCCAGCTAGAGTTCAAGGATTTTATCACAATGTGAGTCATTTCCAGAATTCGGCGACTCGAGTAAGTATACCCGATGAATTCAAACCTATCGCTATTAAGAATGGTGAAGAGATTGTTATTCATAGTAATCTAAGAAGAGGAAGATCAAACAGCTCGTATAATAGTAAAAGTAAATATAATAATAGGCATACAGGTTATATAGATAATAATAAGTTAAGGTCCAGTCATTATTGATTGGCATTTTATATAAAGCTTTAGGCGGCTTTAAGCCAAATAAGCCCTATTATTCATTATATATTACAAAATATTAATATCTATAGGTTATTAATATAATTGTTGCGTTAATAAATGTGTTGCATTAACCAATATCATTATTAAACACCCTTTTACTCTATGCAATACTATAAAAGGTACTTCGCGAAGGATGCACGACAACTTAAACTAAACATTGGTATTATTATTCAAAGTAGCTTCTAAACGATGAAAAGATGGGCCTTATGAAACATTGACAACCCACAAATGAAAGCACAGTTACAGAATCTATAATTGTGATTTAGTTTTGGGTAATTTAGTATGAAGAACCGATTCATAAAGATGATCTAAAGTAACAGATTTTGGACGCTCAATAGGCATTTGCATTATTCTTGCCCAAACAAGTTGAGCCATAACTCCCATAGATCTTGATACAGCAAATACAACTGTATAGAAATCAGGCTCAACAAGACCATAATGTTTTAACATAACACCAGAGTGAGCATCAACATTGGGATTAGGATTACGAACTTTACCAGTTTTAGCTAATACAGGTGGTACTGCTTCATATGCTATTGAACATAATTGCACCATAGGATCATCATTTAAATATTTTAAACAGAATTCTCTTTCTAAAAGATAACGTGGATCAGCTACTTTTAATACAGCATGACCATATCCAGGAATAACTTTACCATTTTTTAATGTGTTTTCAGCATATTTACGAACACTTTTAACAGTTGGTATAGTTTTATTAATATTATGCTCATCCATACATCCTTCTAACCATTTAAGAGATTCTTGATTGGCTATACCATGTAGTGGACCAGCTAAACCACATATACCAGCAGCAAATGAATAATAAGGATCAGCAAGTGCTGAACCAACAAGATGTGTTGTATGAGCTGATACATTACCACCTTCATGATCAGCATGTAATAACATATAAAGTCTCATCATATCAGCAAACATAGGATCATTACTACTTACTCCCAACATATGACTAAAATTAGCAGCCCAATCAAGATTAGGATCACTATTAATTTGATCATCATTATGAAATGTTCTTCTATAAATTCTAGCAGCTAATTGTGGTACACGTGCTACCAATGTTATGGCATCTTCTAGGATACTTTCCCAATAATCACTTTTTTTAATATCACCATTATAATAACCTTTAGAGAATGCTGAATAAGGCTGCAATGCCAATACACCAATACTCAATTGTGTCATTGGATGCATATCTTTAGGTAAATTATTAATGGTATTAATAACATCATCTGGTAGTTGTCCTCTTTTATATAATTCCATATTAAATTCATCGATTGTATCTTTATTAGGTATATTACCAGTAAGTAATAACCAAAAAGCACCTTCAGGTAAACCAACAGTACTATCATTAGTAGATTTAGGTAATGCTGAATTAACCTCTCTCAGTGTCATCTTTCTATATCTTATACCACCGTGAGGATCTAAATCAGATGTATCAGTTAGCATAGTTTTCATACCACGTTCACCACCAAGTACATTAGCAACAGTTATATCACCAATAACATCATGACTATGACCATATTTTAATTCAACAAGTCTAGCGAACTCTGATTTCGCCAATGTTCGTATTTCTTCTTTTAAAGTATCCATAACTGGTCGGCTAATATTATTCGATTTATCATCATTGTGATATTCAGTAGATGACAATGAAGGTGATGATGAGATACTCATCTTAATGAGGAGGACAAACTGTGTGTGATTAACAAACTTCAAGTCACTTCACAAACGAAAATGTCACAATGTAAGTTACGCTCGCCCAGCTGATCGATTATGAAGAAAATTCCGTGTAGGGGTTGTTGAGATGAGGAAACTATGCGGCAAGCCGCCAGTAACTCAATACCACAGACGGGTGGTTAAAAAGGCTTATATACTGATGAATGTGTACGCAAGCACGCTGCGACGTCACTTGCTATCTTAACTGTTTCTCAACGCCTTGGCTTTCAGTACTGAACACTGAATTAGAACGTCAGAGAAAATGCGGTAGAACGTCACTGGCTGGTTTACCAAGAAAACTATAAGTTGCCAAAGGACTTAAAGGAGTTGATTCGAGGTTAACTTCAATAACCTAATGAAGGGAGGGAACATAATACGGTGGGAATACTAGACACTTGTTACTGGAATGTTACGATTTATGGCAATGTTAGCAAAGCCTGCTGCTGGATACACTATACTAGATGTACCAATTATTATTAATATATCACATGACTCTCTAAAATACATATTATAAATATATAATGTATCATTAATTTACATTGCATTATTAGCATGTTTTAAAGTATTATCATCTAAAGCCTCACCAAACCATACGACACTTGGTCGTAATAATCTGAATAATAATAATACAATATAACTTTATAGTAGATGGGGTAATACTTCCCATTCCTATGAGGTAATTTATCAACTGGGATTATTGCTGATTTTAATGGTTTACTTGGATCAACATCATCATATAGTGCGGGAACAATGGGAATAGTACGATCCTCCCATACCTACATTAACATATTACTAAACATAATCTAATAATATTAGTAAGCCAGTACATGAATATTGTCCTGTATGAAAGGAATGGTATCTAACTCCTTTACAAGCCATAATGATCCGTGTAATTCTATAACGTGTTGGCTACCAGCAAGTTGATGAAGTCCATCAACATTTTGCTAAGGAACGATGATTGAAGTGATGTGAATTATTATGATGTTGTTGATGATGTTAAGCTGCTCACTGTTATAAGTGTGAATTGCAGACCATCTTTCTTTTTCATTTCCTCTAATTCGGTACACCATTTATGACACGTGTTTGGCTTTGATTTGGCAACTATCTGTCTTCGATACTCATAAAATTGCCAAACTAATGATGGATCAGATCTGAAAGCCTGTGAAGTTGCTAAACCTAAAAGGAAAGGGCTCTTCATACAATTGAACAATAAGGTGTTTTTGTTGTTAATATTATCATCACGTGTTGGATCATTGTTTCTCCATAACCCTTGTGGCCCTCTAAATGTTGGTATACCACTTTCAGCACTAACTCCAGCCCCAGTGATAATTACTGTATACTTTGATTGTTTTATAAGTGAACGAACCTTTTCTGTTATACAGCAACAATTAGACATAATAATAAATACCAGAATAATAGTTATTAAAACTTAACACCGACACAGTAATAAAATATATAACAGAAACTAGTAAAGTGTTTTATTATGATGACAAATGATGAAGTAGATATAACTAATATGATAATAATTTATTGTGTTTTCTTTGTATCTTTAGTCTTCTTTGAGGTTTTATCATCATGTGTAACATCATCATCATCATCACCAGCAGCAGCAGCATTTGATGCATTATTGTTATGATTCCCCTCATCCTCCTTAGTATCATCATCATCAGGGCCAGACTCAACCCGTATCATAGGCATACGAGTAGTTAACCACCATATCAATGCGATGAATCTGAATACGAATAGTAAAAAACCCTCCCTCCTCCTCCTCCTCCCCCCACCAATAGCTCCTACCCAATGGTTAATATTGCATAATCTACCCAATCTGCTTCATCTAAATGATCAATACCAGTAAGATCAATAAGTTGCTTTGGGAATATATATGGTAAACCAGATTTAACAATTGTAACGTTTTCAGACATTATGAATTATTATTAAGTGATAACACTGATATAAGTACTGACATTAGTAGTCTTTGAATTAATAATACATTAGCAATATAATCTATATAACGTCAATTAGACATTTGCGCCGTGGAGGAGTCAATAAATGATAAACCCTAGCGAAGAGATGCTAACACAAAAACTGTCCCCTTGAACCCCCTTTAATAAACTGTCGAATAAGGTCATAAGATGGTCAGGTTCCTTATGATGATCCGAATGTGTCATGGTTAACCACGTATTATGATTATGATACGAGGATACTTAAATTATTATCCAAATCATCAAATAACCGAGCCATGATGACACTCACAGACTCTCCCGTACGCGTACGGTGTAGATGCTGTTGCAGCAGCAACAGCAACAGCAGGAACGTTGAACTACAGTCCAGGACTGTCCGACCTCCAAAGTAACTTAGAACACACACCTTAATTTTGGACCAGAAATCACGATCTTTCTTAGGGAAGTACCTCTAGATAGAAAAGTCCGATTATAACTCTTTTTGTAGTAGTAGTAGTAGTAGTAGTAGTAGTAGTAGTAGTAGTAGTAGTAGTAGTAGTAGTAGTATTTATAACCTAGCGTATATACAGTACTAATCCCTATAAGTTTCATTGATCATCAGCAGTCTGAAGAAGTAGTTGAGGGGAAGTCGCAGAGTCAAGCTTGACACTGCGAATTTCGCGATGCACACGGTGCAACATGCACCAATTATAGCGATCTTTTCTTTTCGCTAATTTGGCAACATTTTCCATGCCGATCCATATAATAAGGAGATTCTCTGAGCTTGGGGCACAGAGGCACAAATCCGGCAGAGAATGCTGCAGGTGACAAAAACGTGATATTCTACTGTGAGTTAATTTGGAGGTCTGTACTCTAACTGGGAAGCAGCATTGAAGAAAGAGAAGCATTATATTAAGCGGATGTATACTAAGTGATACACTGTACTAGTATGACAATTCATATTTTATTAGATTAGTCATGTGTCATTATTAACCTTTATTAATGGTATTGTTGTTACTTATGATGTGACACAAGTAACAAAAGTCATGTACTACGGATCAGGTTGTTCATTGATATGCTTGATTAATAATGTACAGGGTGATGCGAAAAAAAGGGTCCATGCCTCATATTTTTTGGCGCGTGAGAGTCACGAGTGAAGTAAGGTACCAGCTTGAAGCTCTTGGTGAGCCCTTTCTAATGCCTTATCAACCATTGCGATACTCGAATAAGGCTCTGAGTTATAGCTCAACAAAAAAACTGTTACATAGAGAAATGCGCTCATCATTAGAAAGGCATTAGAAAGGGCTCACCAAGAGCTTCAAGCTGGTACCTTACTTCATTCGTAACTCTCACGCGCCAAAAAAATATGAGGCATGGACCCTTTTTTCGCATCACCCTGTATAATATTAATGAACCCTATGAACATAACGATGTACGACTTCAACGTTATCAGGCACTAACTGTTATTATCAGCCACTTTATTATGGATACAAGTAAGGATGGATTTAGTTATATCCTAGGATTTACATAATAAGGTATAACAATTGTATTAAAATCCACCACTTTAAGAGCCGCTGGTATTGTCCTTTCTATTCTCTCACTTGTCTCAAAGTGTGTATCGATTCTAGTATTACATTCTATGTTTTATAAAATACATTCTACTTGTTATAGCATTCAGCAAGCATTCAGTTAGAGTAATTAATCAAATGACATCATCATTACAAGAACCCGAACAGGAACAAGAGTCTGACATACATCACTTTCAACACAATAAGTCTATTATTATTATTAACAGAAACATTAACACCATGCATTATCATCTTAATCATCATGAATACAACAACAGCTGCTGTTGTTGTTGCTGCTCATCTGACATAGATGGTACTGGTAACCAAGGACGATATAGATATGTTCCAATAACATTTGCAAGATAACCAAACTTAAATAATATCTAATAATATCATATGTTGGGTAATAATAATGTCATCTACATTACTTTCCTTTGTATATTAGTTATACCAGGTGCTTCATGTCCTTCAAAATCATACCGGAACACTAACATAGTACCTATTAATAATAATAACAAATATAATACTAATATTACTACCGGGTTTAAATACAACACTGTGATCACCTCTATATAGTGTACGACTATCTAATACTAATGCATCACCAGATCTCCAACATCCATCTGGGTATCTTTTATACATATATTAATAAGTATTATTCAATTGTTGATTATTATTACAATTCATGAACCTTCAATACACCTCCAGACATCATAAACCTTTTCGAATATGTACATAATCTATCTATCATCGATATTATCGATGATGATTGATAATCTCCTATTGATAATATATGGCTTCCTGGTAATATACTTTGTGTACCTTATATAACAATCTCTATTATAACATAACCTCCTTTATAACTATTATTATTATTACCAACAACCTACCTATTTTATCATCACGATCTGTTAATGGTAATAATACTGTAAATCCTGCTGCACCATTATCAGCATGAAAATGTCTCTCTGGTGGTGAGCCATGATCGATAGTAATCAATCTAACATCTGCTAAATACCTATTTAAACTAGTATTAGTATTAATGATGATATTATCTTATTATTATCATCATCATCACATTCTTTTCCTTTCACCAGTGCCATCATCTAATTCAGCTGCCATATCCTCCGCAACTGAATGTAATATACCCATCCATGACCTATTACAATGTGTAGTTGCTCCTTCCATAGTGGTACCTAATAACAATCACACCTTGATAATAACATGTATACTACTATTACCACGTAATAACATATGAAGTCTAGAATGAGCAAATCTTCCAAATTTAATATTACCATCATGTGCTAATACTTGTACTCCAATATGGCTGGCATTATCACCATAAGTCTAATAACAACAACAAATAATAATATTGTCGATGTTAATACTAACATGAAATGTTTCTTGTAGTTTCTTAATATCCTCAGGTGTTACTGCTTCTCTCAATAAAGCTACTCCCCATTGACGGAGGGATGATGCTATCTTTTGTGAATCATATCTTGGTGATAGTACTGATGCTTCTGCTACTAACCTACTACTACTCTTTCCTATGGCGGCGGAGGCGGTGAGATATGGCTTAACTTTACCTATTAATACTTATTTAATAAATATTGTCCTTTATATTACTTCCTATATTATAACCAAAAGCTCTATCACTATGTCTTCGACCAAATGCTTTATCATCATAATAAGTTCTATTATCAAAATACCTATTATTGCTATTATTAAAGTAATGAATATAATGTCCCTCCTCTTTACTGTCTATTATTCCATTCTTTTACCAATCCTTCATAGATACCTTCTCTAAATGCTTCTATATTCTTCCATAAATCAACACCTTTATCAGATCTATCAATCTGATAATATCTAATAATAATGATTAATAATTTATTATATCACTTTCCGGCATGCTGTGTTAACTATCTCAGTTAGATATTCAGGTATATCACCTATATCACCTGTATGTAACTGATATCTTGCAGCATCCCATAACTCAGATCCTAGTAGTAATAAATAATAATACTACCACTATTATTCAACCATTCTAGTACTACTATTATTACTACCTCCAGGATTAATATTATTGTTAGTTTCATTAATAACTGCTCTCAAATATCTTTCAGAAATCTCTAACATAGGTTCTACTGGTAAACATCTACAAGCTGCTTCTTGAAATTGTTCAAGTGTAAATCTAATAATAATAATATTCACCCATGTAGTCGTAATACATTGTATCATTACTACCCATGACGTTGCCCAATTTCTGTTATTAATTTCTCCCAATTAGTATCATTAATTCCTGATATATCCTGATCACGTGAATCATAAACCAGTTCCTGTTTTAGATATTTCCAAGGTATAAACCTATTATCCCATTACTATTATCTAATAATAATTAGAAGCAATATAATATTATTACATATTATTTGCAGCAGTATTCTTCAAATATATATGAGTAATAAGTCCAGTTGATGATATACCAGCAAGGCACCATAAAGTGAAGTTAATTGATTTATCAATATGACGTTTCTTAGGAAAATCTTTTATTAGCTCCCCTGGTATCCATTCCTTTTTATATAACCTTTTTATCAACCTCAATGTTCTAACTGTAATAATATCAGCAACAGCAGCAATCTTATATGATGATGAGGTAGTAGGATGAGGAGGAGGGATACTCATTAAATTAATAATGATAACTATTGATAATAATAATAGACACTACGTAAGAACACAAAATACTTATATATGATGATAATGGTTATCCGACAGTTTCACGTAACTTAAATGGATAATCATATCTAGTGTAGAGTAATGTTAAGTAGTAGTAGTAGTAGTAGTAGTAGTAGTAAAAGAAGAAGAAGAAGAAGAAGAAGAACTACGATAATGGTGAATGATGAAATCGTACAATAATAGTTTGGAGGGTTTGGAGGGGTTACCAAGCTTGAGAGAAGTTATTGAATAATACTAGTCATATTAGTTATGTACCATTTACAACAACACTAATAATCATAGAGTAAGAATAATATTATTAAATCACATGAATCACAAAAATATAATATATCATCTAAATGATTATTATTACTATACATATAATAGTATATACAAGAGACATGCGATAAAATACATTATCCGTCCAATAGGCCCATAATTCATTCTATCTAATATCACTATTGCTGCAGTTATTGATGAATATGATGATGATGAGGTTGAGGAGGAAGATGGGATATCTCCATGGTTAGATGATGATGATCCAGGTGTACTTGTAGTTGTACTTGCATATGGAGTACCTGTATAATCACATACTTGTGCATTAGTCCATCCTTCTGGTGATGTATATCCTAATCTAGCTTGAATTACACTAAGATATGTACACTGACATAATACTTTATTATTATTATGGCATACTCTACCACCACCATTATTCCATGACATACAATATTCATCAAATAAATTATCACAATAATTATCCCAACAACTTATCATATTTTCAGGTAACATATTAATACATGTTCGATTATCATGCATTTCTACATCAAGACAATAACCCTGTGGACAATATAGATTAATAGGAGGAGTAGTAGTAGTAGAAGTAGTAGTAGTTGTAGCAGCGCCGGCAGCTGGTGATGTTGTTGTTGTTGTTGCATTACTTGTATTAGATACAATATTATCAGTTGTTATTGTTATATCATTAATATTACTATTATTATTACTACCTTCAACAGCTTGTACATGATCATCATCATAATAATAACCATCTAATGAATAGTTATTGTTATGTAATGTTGTTGTTGTTGCTGCTGATACTGTTGATGTAGTTATCAAATATATAAATATAGATAACATTATAAAAGGCATCAGTCTTATATTATCCCCAAAAGCAAAAGAATGATACTCTCTTCCTGATTCTTCATTCTTAGTCCTTCTTAGTCGTGTTATCATTTGTAGTAATATATCTATATTATTAATCAAGTAACCAAGACCCCAACAACCCCCTTATAATACTAATACTACTACTAACTTAACACAATAGAACGCATCATTATTATAATACTAATGGTCTTAACGAAGGTGTTTATATTAATATGTATTATCAGATGAAGAGGCAATACTATTATTAATAATAGTAATAACTAGACAATGCTCTTCTTCTTCTTCTTCTTCTTTTTTTTTATTATTAATAGGCTTATGATAATGCTTCTTCTTATTATTAAAGTGTCCTCCTTAATATATCCTTTTGTTGTGGAGACAGTGTTTTAGGGAAAGATATATCAAAAGTAACAACTAAGTCACCACGTTGACCTGGATGCTTAGAGACAGGCATACCAGCTCCTCGTATAACTCTGGTGAATCCAGGAGTTACTACTTGATCAATACGAACCCTAACAATGATTATTATTATTATTATACTTATTTATATTAATATATATCTTCTACTTCTATATCTGTTATATTACCTAATAGCTTTATCACCTTCTATTGATGGTACATTAAGTTCGAAGCCGCATAACGCCTCCTTTAAGGTTATAGTGGCGTTAAATAACAAATTAGATCTGAAATAATAATAATAATATTCTTGTTACTTGTTTATATGTACTACCCATCTCGGGTGAATAATGGATGCTTCTTTTCACGAATGATAAATACAATATCTTGACATCTACCAGAGTTACCAATTTCATCGCCTTCACCGGCAAATGTTATACGAGTACCTTAACGGTAATATATAATTATTATTAATATTGTTATTATTATAATCCTCCTCCTTCTCCTCTTACCAGGCTTCCATCCAGGCTTTATTGGGACCTCTAGTGTTTTCTCAGCAGGTCTCTGTATAGTCCTACTTACACGACGAACCTTCATCTTCTTAACTGTACCATGGAATAGGTCTTCAAGGGAACAGTTAAGATCGAATTCAACAGCACCTATTATTATTATCGATAATATAATCGATTATATAATTATCATTTATTACGTTGTTTCCCCATTGTACTAGAAGCATCGTGGCCACCATGACCAAAACCAGCAGCACTAGCAGCCGACCTACGGCCACCACCACCACCGAGACCTATAAAGAGATAAAGATATTATATTAATTGATATTATTAATATATCATTATTACCAGCAAAGAGTTGTGCGAAGCTATCATCACCAAATGGTGTCTCACCAAAACTATTTGTCCGATGTACTGTATCCTTGAAGAATTGGGCAAACATATCATTAGGATCTCGTGAGAAGGTATAATGGAAACCATGTGGTGCACCTTGGAAGCTAAAGACAATAAGACAATGAAGAAGATGAATAATAATATTGGTAGTAATGATAATAATACTACTTACTTTCCAGTAGTATAATAACCTTGAGCATCAGGACCAGATGGGCCAGGTCCACCAGGTGCTCCACCTTTAAGACCTTCTTCACCATATTGATCATATACTGCCTTCTTTTGTGGATCACTCAATACATCATAAGCTTCAGCAACCTCTTTAAACTTCTCAGCAGCAGCATCTCTATTATTAGGATTCTTATCAGGATGCCATTTTAAAGCCATTCTTCGATATCTAAATAATAAATAAATTACGAGACGTACAAGTTAACTTCTTTTTCTCCTTACGCTTTCTTAATTTCATCTTGTCCAGCATCCTTATTAACTCCTAATATACCATAATAATCTTTTCCCATATAGGTGTTTTATTAATAATAATAAATAATAATAATTTAAACAATAACTAATAATAATAACAACAACAACCAATACTAATAACAATAATCCTCAATCTTAACGAATGAAACATCAGTCAATGGTGATGATGATGATAAACAATAGTATTATCGATGTCCTCCTCCTCCTCCACCACCTCTACGTCTACTACTATTATTGTTATCCTGAAACACGAAATGAAGGTAAACCCTTTTGGACCCCTTAAACCCATTTAAGCTACTACTATATTCAATTATACTTATACACTATAAATATATTCATTAATAATAATATACACCATATTCTTATACTACATAAACGTACTACTTAACCATATTAAATAACCGATAATTACTATTCATTAGCCTTATTGTTGTATCAACAACATTATAAGCTACATTCAACAACAACACAGCGGCAGCAGCAGCCCTTTCACGTGACTATTAGCGTGTGCGCACGCGTGCAGAATTATTGTGTGCTTGTCCCTATTTAATATTTCGGACCTTCTTGTTATTGTTGTTCTTTGGCATTGTTGTTGTTGTCTCTGTTGTTGTTGTTGCACTACCAGTCATTGCTCTCATTAATCCTCCAGTAATACCATCATCATTGGCAGCAACTAACAGTGTATTATTAATTGTTGCTATTACTATTATTATTGTTAAGTTGTATGTTACCTTCTTTCATTTCATTCATAGTTTCTTCATCCATCATACTTTGTTGTAATCTTGGTAAACATAACATAAGCCCACACATAACAAGTGCCATGATAGCCATTGGTGATTTTAATACATGAACCAGGTTAAAACTCTAACAACAACATCATCATCATCATAAACGTAGTAGTAATTATTATTATAGTTATCACCTACCTCTCTTTGAGTAAAGTATTGTATCTCATTTATTGCTGATATAACCAATGGTAATCCTGATGTAACCATTTTACCATGTGAATGTAAAGGGTCAAAGTGATGAACAATCACTTTATTATCCGGTAATACATCAATAGTAAACTAATATAAAATAATACCGCAATCAGGCATCGAACTTGTGCCCTCTGTTGCTGATGCTCGAGCTGTTTACCTCTTCAAAATCTATATCTTTATTAACTACTTGTAATACATATGTCCCCAAGTCAACATCAGCACTGTCCATAATAAAATCTTTCCGCACTAGCAAGAATATTCTACTCACATTCTAAAGATTCCTCTTTGGTCAACATTTGCACCATACTCTCGTCCATCTTCAAGTATAACCCTTGAATTAGCAAATATACTTGACAAACCTCCACTGCTACTACTGCTACCACCATCATCATGCTCAACATATATCTTATGCTCTACTTTACCTAGAATATTATTATTAAACATACTATTATCATCAGCATTAATAATAATGAGCACTACCGTTATTACTTGGTATTTGTAATACACCAGTAATATCAACAGCTTCAATAGGAAGGATACTACTCAATATTGAAGCTAGTACCATAAAGTAGTTAACCATAGTGAGAAGAAGAACAACAACAACAACAACAAGCACTAGTAATAGTTATACTATTTATAAAAATATTGTATTACTAAACACAATATTAATAATATATTCTGATAACATGCTACTACCACGAGTTAGCAAATGTACATCATCATGTGATGTAAAAGTGTATATAACAACAGTAATGTCCAAATCGATCAAATGATCGATTATGTTTACAAATATTACGAGTATTTATGTACTTTTACCTGCTGCTGCTGCTCATGCTCTTTATTATCTACACATTATACTCTGTATTAAATGATATCTAATAATTAAATATAATAATAATAACAACAAGATATACTACCCAATAGCTGATGGTATTATTATATGAAGTAAAATAGTATTTTTAATACTTGACCAACTTTGACCAAATAAAGCATTACCCATTTGCCATAGTGCATCTTGTCGACATTCTCCAATCTAATTATATAAGACATTGCAAGTAGTAGTAGTAGTAGTAATAATGATATATTACAATAAAGAGATGTATCAACGATCCTATAATAGAAATGATAAGACATACTATTGTATTATGTATTATGATAGACTCCTGATTAGATTGATTAGATTCTCGTAAAGTAAGATCAGATATTATAAGGTAAATACCTAATAGGCTCCTCATTATATAGTATAATAATATGTATTATTTATAGTATTATACCTGATATTGATATTGATACTGCATACATTAATATATTATCAAATATAAGCATAGGTAATGAAGCTCTAGATGATAATATCTAATATATAAATATATAGTATAATAATTATATTATTAATACCGTATCATTATTATCATGTAATGACCAATTATCAATATCATCATCAATAAAATACCCATCCCCAGCAGCTACTCTATCAACAATTGTTATTATATCTATACAAGTACCTGATAATAATAGATATAGACTATGTATAAGAATGAAGATAAGTAAACTATTAATACTACTACTACTACTACCTTTAAAACCTGTAGTGTATGATGATAAAAAGAATAATTCCCTCAATAATAATATCTGTATGGCTATTTCACATGTTATGTTTGTATTAATATCCAATATTAATAATCCTATTATATTACTCGGTATCATTATTGAATACTAATACAAGAATTACTATATTATACTACTAATAATAATATAGTATAGTTATTACTACCATAATGAATATAATAAAATATCTAACCAGTAAAGGATGTAAAGATACCGCTTTACACACTCTATATGTTAGATGTATAAATAATGATTGTATCTAATAATAATATTAACAACAAGATTATATAATAGTATGATCGATATTGTTGTTGTTTGTATTATTACAAGTAATGGTAAAGACATTCTTATTATTAAACCATATCCCATAGTAATATTACCATTAATTATACTACTTATTATATATTTATTAAATATTATTATAAATGATGTACTCAAAATAATAATACTTAATAAACATTTCCTAAGATGTTTTATTATCTTGCATAAACATAAGGCCATCATTATTAATATCTATTAACATCAATAATATTTAATAATATATATTATTACCATTCCTATAATGTATTCTATAATATTATCTATCCATCCTATATTCCATATCACTTTATTATAATTATCAATACCAACAAGTATCATAATAATACTATTTAATATCATCATTTGTCTTTTAACATATCTATTGTAATTGTTGAGTACTATTCTCCTTATGGTTATGGTATTAGAAGGATCATTAAAAATAATATTATTTATTGGATATATTATTAAAGCTATAATACTACCAGCCCATAAAGCATACCTATTAATACATTATAAAATATATTAATACTTAATATTACTACTACCCAATATAATCCGCTATACAAAGTCTAATAACATTACCAAATGACGATGATGATAATGCGATATTTATATTATCTTTTATTATATTTAATTTTAATATTTTAAGTATACCTATTAATATTATTAATATTATATTATTACCATTTATTACTTATTAATATTATTGTTATAATAATACTTAATATAACTATTAATGAAGAGTCTAATATAATACGTATACGTAATAATCTAACACTTCTTCGTATTCTTCTTCTTCCTACTTCTTCTTTTTTCTGTTCTTGTCTAATAAACACACTCCCCTTTTATATATCCACTCCTATTATATTACATGTTCTCTATTTCTCCCTTTATGAATACTTCACCATTACTATAAACATTGTTATCTTCTTCTTTGTCTGTCGTATATTGTAATATAATATTGTTTATTATTAAATGATTATTATTGTAGATTGGTGCTGTTCTTGGTACTGGTGATAATATAATGTATTCTTCAATATTATCCCTTCTTTCAACTTCAGAAGGTGACAATGTTGACGCGACTGTTGACAATGACGATGATACAGATGATGGAGTAGGGCTGTGAATGGATGTGGCGGAGTAAGCCTCCAAAAAATAACTTAATAACAATTAACCTATTATCTATCTTGCATGCATCAAGATTAGATACCGGTCAACAACACAACTCCACGATACTTCAATAACTAATAAATGGTAACAAAGCCTTCTATTAGCAATGATGAATCCTTAAATATCTTAGGTTAAATTATGCAAGATATAAAATGAGTCAAGTCAAGCACCTTACATTATAGTACAACCACAACACTTGGTTATCCTTTTACGTCTATTAACAGTATGCATACTTCCCATCCTTCTCAATGGCCCTGATGATATATTATCATCATCTAAGCTGCTGTCTTCATCTATTATATCATCATTTATAGACCCTATTGTTGATGGAATGTGTCCGCTATCACTTTCTTTACAATCTCCTTCCAATACTTCCCCTTTTAACAGTACATCCCCTTCCCCTTTTAACAGTACATCCCCTTCCCCTTTTAACAGTACATCCCCTTCCCCTTTTAACAGTACATCCCC
>JAAPAO010000063.1:52696-82950 GCA_013115145.1 Perkinsus chesapeaki
CAGTTCTCCTTTTAACAGTACATCCCCTTCCCCTTTTAACAGTACATCCCCTTCTCCTTTTAATACTACTTCTGCCCTTTGTTCATATTGTGTATGTATTCTAGATGTATCTGCTTGTGACCAATCATCAACTTGTATTAATTTTTCTAATATTTTTGTAATATCATTAAACTTGGGTCGTTTATTGATATCCTTATCAATACACAACATCCCAACATTTACTAGTTCCCCTACTATATAATTAGGCCATCCTGCTTTATTATCAATCAATGACCATATATCAATGCATGTTGTTTTACCCATTATAAAATTATATTTTATATTATTGTTATTATCATAATAAGCTGGTGATAATGATGTTAAAGTTTCTAATATAACCATACCAAATGAGTATACTTCTGATAATTGATTATATATATTATTATTAATATAATATGGGCATATATAACCAGGTGTACCACTTATATTATTACTTATAATATTATTTGGTATGAAAGCATTGCCCAATAATGATAAACCAAAATCAGCTAATTTACCTTCATTATTATATTGTAATAATATATTTTGGCTTTTAATATCCCTATGATAGGCCTCTGGTATCCTATTATGTAAATAACCTAATGCTTTTGATATTGATAATAATACTTTAATACGATCACGATAATTAAATAATGTATGTTTATTAATATGTAATTTATCATATAATGTACCATTGCCTATATATTCATATATTAATATTCTTATATTATTATATCTAGCAAAACCAATTAATATAACTAGATTAGGATGCCTATATTTAGATAATATATTAATTTCTTGTATAAATCCATATTGTGGATTATTTAATAATTTAACAGCTATATTAGTACCATCCGGCAATATACCTTTATAAACAGTACCATAACTTCCTATACCAATTATATTATTAAAACCATTAGTTGCCTTATATATTATATTATACGGGAATTCAAGTGATACATCATTAATTAATGTAGCATCGTGACGATCATCAATCAGGGAGAAAGGATTATTATTCATGCTACTAATCAAGTAATCACCAATGCCCATAATTTGTCTAAAATGGATTTGATTTCGAAGGTTAAGCGCGCGCCCCAGGCCTGCTATCCTCTTCTAATCATTGTTTGGGGGCACATTATCTTATTGCTAGTTGTTGTTGTTGTTTAATGTCATCTTGTAGTAGCAGTGGTGTTAGCAGTGGTGATATACCATCTGATGTTAAAAAGGATACATCAGAGAATGCATCCTCTTCTGATAGTGCATCTCTTGGGTCATTATTAAGATTATTTAAATCCGAGGTAATAATGGGTATTATTATTAATATTTAAAGATATAATAGGTATTTGATGCTTATTATCATATGCACTATTTACATACAATGACATCACAAGGTGTTAATGATTATCTAGTTAATGAATTGTAATAATAATATTATATATATCTATTATAATTATTATTAGATACAAAGTTAATGACAAATATATTGATTTTTATTTACCGCAACTAGTATATTCATCATTGAAGAGGATCAATACAGTAATATTATATAATAATATATTAATATCGACTTGCAGTCATCACTGCATACATTCCTACTTGATAAAGCAGCCCAAAGGATGGGATTTGCTCTTAAACTTCATTGGCTGTAATAATAATAGATATATCGTAATTATATATGTATTTACTAATAGTTATCAAGCAGTAGTTGAAGATGGTCCTAAAGTTACTGGCACGGAAATGCATGAAGCTGCATTAAGATTATGTCAAGAAAGTGAAATGGCAATAGTTAATTGTGGTTTAGCTCAAAGTGTTGGTAATAACTTATATGGTGTGTATATAATAAATATATATATTATATAGCAACGGCTAGAAAGAAACAATCAAATGCTGCATTAACAAGAGGTGATACTAGATTACAAAAACATCAATTAAAACATAAAGATAGTATTAATAAAAGGACATCAACATCACAGGTAATTTTTAGGTATATTAGGATTTAATAAGGTAATATTAGGTCATGGCAAGGGCCGGTGGATTAGCTGGAAATTGTGGTTATAATAAAGATGATAATAAAGATAGAAATAAAGGAGATGATGATAGCGCTGAATCTATGGATGATAGTGCATCAATAAATATGTAATAATATATATATAATAGGAATATATTATATATATTAGTGGTGATAATAATATAACAAGGAGTAACTCTAATCCAGAACTAGTTAATAGAATAAATAACACACAAGATGGTAATAATAACAATTATTAATATTGGATGATATAAATAGATGATAATGCTGATGTTATAGATGATAAAAAAACTGTTAAGGATGATAAAGATGTAATATAAGGATGGGAATTTAATAATATAGTATTATAGGTTGTATCATTACAAGAATCATTAGAAGATTTAAGAAAGGCTTCCAGAAGTGCTAGAGCACAAGCAAGTCCATATCTTAATAGGATAAGTAATAATATATGTTATAATAATATTAATAACTTGTATTATATGATGATAAGGTACAATGTCAATATATGGTGAATTGGGTGATCCAGAAACATCTATTGATCGTTATATAGCTGTAGCTGGTATTGATCTACCTAAAGCAACATCATCATCAACAGCAGCAGCAGCAATGCTTGAGAATAGTATCATGGATGATAAAGGAAATGAAAGTGATGAAGATATTAAACATTTAGATAATGAAATGGAAAAGTTCTTATTAAAACAATTAAGGTACTATTAACCTCAATAATAATAGGTAATCGAATGTTGTTGTTATTATTATTAATATTGATAGGTGTGATTATTTTAATAATCAAAATACCTTTGTTGCAGCATTATGTAGATTATCCTGTTTATTAGTAAATCATTCAGAAAGAAAAGAATGCCTATCAGCAGCTATGTCACAATTAAATGAATGGTTATTTGAAAGTAATAATAATAATAATATACTAACTCATATCATCATCAATATTCATTCCATTATTTATTATATAGGGAGAGCAGCAGTAGCAATGACTACTGGATCATTTCAATTAACTGGTTTATCATTACCACAAGGTATGCCTGCTTGTAATAATAGAAAGGATAGTGTACAAACTCATATTATATCTGTAATAATAATAACAAGCATTATTAATAAAGAGGTAGTAATAGGTTCATATCGATGATTGTAAAGTGTTTAAAACACGTACAAGGGCACCATATATGTTAACATTAGAAGTTGCTGATCTAGATGAAATATTTGATAAAGCATCACCAAAGCCCAGAACATCACGAGAACGGTGTAATGAGGTTAGCAAGTAATAATAAAAGTATCTTAGCTTAAAGCTTGCATTATTGAATAGATATGTACTTGGTGAAATGGATACTAAAGTTGTTGTTGATGATGGGCATGGTGGTGTAGATACATTATTTAAAGAATCATTATATCCATATAGAGATGAATTACGTTATGCTGTGGCTCATACACCAACAATTGAATGGTGTAATCATTTCTATGGTAACATTATTAAAGATTGTATGAGAACATTTCAAGTTGGTACTATAGTAGATCCGTATGATAATAATAATACGGATACTACTTCAGGTAGTAATAATAATAACTAATAATGTATATTAACTATAATAGGTATGGCTACCGCCGCTGCCGACTCTACGGTATCAATAACAGCATTAGAAGCATCAGCTTTAGCAAGTAGTGATGATACGGAAGGTAATTAATGCTGGCAGCAGCAGCAACAGCATGGGTTCGATTCTTGGTAGAAGCATTTTATTTAGTAAATAATAATGAGCAAGAAGAAGAAGCACAACAACAAGAACAGCAGCAGGTAACACCTCATCAAAAACGGAAGCAGAAGAGGCAAGAAGAAGCTGAGAAGGTTATAATAAATAATATTATTAACTATAATAGTTAATATTAGTAGTAGGTTAGGAGATCAATATGGGGTGAACCATTCAAAGATAAGAAAGCACGTATAAGAAAGAATAGTGTATATGGTAATCTAGAATCATGGAATGTTGTACAAGTATTAATAATAATATATTATGTTATAAGGATTATTATTATTAGGTTATGGTTAAAGGAGGTGATGATGTTAGACAAGAGGTATTAGCTGGTCAATTGGTTAGGTAATAATAATGACTATTATTAATATTGTTGATAAGTTATTGTTATTATTAGAGTATTACAATCAATATTTGATGAAGCTAGATTACCATTATGGTTAAAACCATATGAAACAGTTGTAATTGATGCTAATTCTGGGTTAATGGAAATGGTAATAATACTTACGTTATATTTAATATTATATAACCTATTATTAGTTAACTGATACAATATCAATTGATGCATTAAAGAAGGAGTTTCCTGATAAATCATTAGATGATATATTTAAAATGGCATTTAGTGAATCAAGAGATACACTTGATAGAGCAAGGAATAACTTTATTGAAAGTTTAGCAGCATATTCATTATTTTCATATTTTCTAGCAGTACGTGATAGACATAATGGTAATCTATTATTAGATAGAGAAGGTCATCTTATACATATTGATTTTGGTTATATGTTATCAAATGCACCTGGTAACTTTGTATTTGAAACAGCACCATTCAAGCTCACTCAAGAATATATTGATGTCATTGGTGGTGAAGATAGTGATAAATTTGAATATTTCCGAACATTGGTGATACGTGGATTCCTTGAAGCCCGTAAACACCGTGATAGGTTAATATTATTAGTTAGAATGTTAGCTGAATCTGGATGTAAAATGGATTGTTTAACAGCTGGTGGTACACAGAATACAATTAAACAAATGGATGATAGGTTCTTTGGACATTTAACAGAGGAAGCATGTATAGAAAAGATAGTTATATTGATAGATAATAGTGTTAATAATTGGAGGACAATACAATATGATAATTTTCAAAGGATAACCAATGGTATACTCTAGTGAAGATGATCCAATAACAAGTGTATCAACAACAGCAACAACTGTAACAATAATAATAATAAGTATTTTATTCAGTCATTATTATTCTTACTATCGTTGTTATGGTTGTTGTTATAAATTCATATTATCATTGTTCAGTATTATTATTAATAAACAACATGTCCCTTGACGATACTTTACCCCAACCCGAACAACAAAAAAAAGAAGAAGTAGGAGGAGGAGTATCCATGTCGTTGGATATCTCAGATGACAAAGCAGCAGCAGAAGACACACAAGAAGAGCAGCAAGAGCTGCTAATTGTTGAACAAACACCAGTTGTATTACTAATTGATTTTGATAAAGATATTGATGTTACTAAACAAGTTGAACCATTATTAGATGGTATTGGTTTGAGAACAGTATATGTTACAGAAAGTAGTAATTAATAATAATAATAATTTAATAATATATTCATATAGAACCATATAATAATAAAATAACAGTTGGTATAGCAGTTGAAGATTATAAACCATTATTAAATATGGCTGAAGATAGGTAATATAACACCACCACCTGCTACTACTACTACCGTATCATATTATTATTAATAATAATTAGGAAAGTTGTTAAGCCGTTTATTGGTGATGATGATAATGGTAATCATTTATCACCCGAAGATATCTATTTTCGTAATGAATTGCCATTAAGTAGATATATTGGTAGTGATAATATGGCAACATTTTTAACAAAAACTGGTAGTAATAGTAATAATAATGAGGATATATTATAATAATAAATTATAGAACAATTACAACTTATGTATTCATTAATGGAAGAAGTATTTAATAAAAAGGATAGGCCAGAAATGAAAGGTGTTTGGACATTAAAACAAGATGATAATAATAATAAAGATAAGCAGCAGCAGCAACAGCCTAAATGGTGGGGTGTAAGTTGTTGTTAATAAGATGTTTAATAAGATTTATATTAATTATTGTATTTGATATTTAGGTATTTGATACCCCTTATGATAATTATATTGTACCCAATTATGGCACAGATGTTGCACAATATTATAAATTGTTACAACAATATAGTAAATGGTTAATACCATTAGCAATAATATCAATATTCTTACAATTGTAATAATAATAATAATAATAACGTATATTAAACAAAATAGTAATATTGATAATATTAATAGATGTGATTATCTGATTACTGGTGAAGGATATGTAATAGCATGTATAGCTTGTGTAATAAGAATTATTGTACAAGTTAATAATTATTAACATTATTATTGTAGGTTATAATATCTGTATGGGCAACATTCTTTGTTGAATCCTGGAAACGTTTATTAGCAACATGTCGTTTCAATTGGCATGCATTGCAATGTGAAGATGAATCGACATTAATTGATAATAATAATACAGAAGTAGAAGAAGAAACAGCACCTTCAAATGATATAGTAATATTACAATTACTTCATTATTATTAATCTTGTTGTTATTATTATTAGTATATAAGAGCTGCAATATCAATGCTTGGTTTTGGTATTATGTTTGCTATTACTATTTCTATTATTATTGCTTTATTATTATTACAAGTAATAATATTATATACAATTATTCTATTACTTTAACATGTTATTATTAGGATTTATCAGAAGAAGTATCAGATTCAATAATTATACAATCCTTACCAACTATTGCATGGGTTATTGTATTAAGTGGTGGATGGCAAAAAGCATATTATAAATTAGCTGATTATCTTACAAATAAAGAAAAACATAAGTAGTACAGTAGTAATAATTAATCAGTATTATTATTATCCATATTCTTAAAAGGTTCCGTGTAGCAAGATTTGAATCGTTATCATTGAAATTAGTTTTATTCCAATTATGTAACTATCTTGGTTGGTTCTATTATGTTGCATTTTACCGTCGTGATATTAATTATTTAAAAAACCAGTTATTAATATTTATGACAGTTAAACAGGTAATACTATCATCATCATTTAATAATAATAATAATAATAATTTATTATTATTATTGACAAGAAGCAGTGTTCATAATAATACGTAGGTATTTGGTAACTTTCAAGAATTAGGATTACCAATGATAATGCATTATCTCTCATCTGCTCATCATTATCATAATGATAATAATGATAACATCATAGTTGATATTGCAATGTTACATTCGGATGATGTTTACATGGAAACGCATCATAAAGATGATAAAGGAAGAAGAGATCATCCAACATTAGAAGATGATATTAATAAACAAAGAACAGAAGAAGAATATAATTTATTTGATGATTGGTAGTTATTATTAATTGATTGTATTATTATTATTAGGTTTGAAATGATTGTAGATTTTGCAATTTGTGTATGTTTTGGCGCTGTTTATCCAATAGTCATACCATTATCATTGATACATACATTAACGGAAGCATATAATGATTCATATAAATTACAAAAAGTTATGAGAGGAATTGTTAATACAGACGAAATGCAAATGCAGACAACTCGTGATAATAATAATAATTAGTACTATATTATACTTATTATTAATAGGTACATGGATAGATACATTAGAAATAATATCAATACTCGGTGTTATAACTAATGTTTGCCTTCTTTATGTAATAATACAATATTATTACATATAATAATAGCTACTATGTTAGATACAATTCACTAATGATAATGCAAATATAGTTGATAATAATAATAATAATACTACTTGTAGTACCTCACTTTGGATATGTGTTATTATTGAACATGCTCTAATTGCATTAAAACTATATTTATCATGGAGCATACCAGATGTATTAATATTATTAATTATTATATTATTAATTATTATTAGATACCAGAGGATATAGCAATTAAAGAGAGTAAAAGGAATAAAACACCTATTGTTAAGGATCCAACTATACAAGAAATGAGTATACCAAATGAAGTACCAGCAATTCTTATAACAGGAAATAAATTACATTAATGTTTAGCGTTTCTTATTATTGTTAATTGTATTTCGTTATCAAACCCAATAATAAATATTGATAAATTTATGAATTCTTGATATAATCAACTGTTGTGGTAGTAGTAGTAGTAGGAGCTGATGGCGGTGATGACGATGCTTTACAAAGGTTGGTATTATTTATTATATTATTATTATCCCAATTAATATTACTATAAAAAGTTGGATTTGCATTTAATATTAATGATGCATTACCAATATCAGGTGTTGAATGGACATCAACATGTCTATTAGTGAACATAGTTTGTGACTAAATATTAATAAATATTATGCATAATATATAATGATAGCTTACCCTATTATTAGCCAATGTTATTATAATAGTGGCTATATTAGTAGCATCATCAATACCACTATGTTGACGTCCTTGAAATGATAAACCTAGTATTTCAAGCATATAACTTATACTACACCATTTCTCTAATCTAAGTGCATACCTAATAATTATTATTATAATAATATATATTATTATTACTATTACTGAAAATGTCTTCTAACATCAGCATAATGTAATGCCCATTGTGGTATAGTTATCCTTTTACGTAGACATTCTGGTACTAAGAATTTGAATATATCCCATGGACCATCAGTACCTACTATCATCAGTACTACCACAACAACATATATAATAATAATGTACATTTATTATTATTACATATAACAAATTGATTATGCTCTCCAATTGATGATATCCTCATATTATTATTATTACTGCATTTACTCTTTGATGATGATGATGATGATGATATAAGACGTTGTTGTGTAATAATACTTTGTGCTTGTTTTTTAGATAATCTCCCAATTGGTTTTAAACCATGATCATCCAAGAAGTTTTGGAACATATCCAATACCTTGATAATAGTATTATAAACATTATTATTAATAATATTATTATTACATCACATAATGCTGGAGCAGGATCTACTTCATCTTGAATGATACCTGTTAATTGTGTACAGAAATTAGTGAGAATACCTGATACGTGATACATAATAATATAGTAATAAGTATTATTATTACTACTTTGTTCAGTTGGCCTAACATATGAATGAAATGTATAATCTATATTTAATGTACAAGAATTAACAAATACAACTGGGAATTCAATTATCTCATTTAACCATTCTGTTTGTGGTGTTTGGTCACAACAAGTACCTTATAATAATAATTATAATAATAATTAATTAGTACTATTATTACATTCGAAATCTAATGCTGCGTAATAGAGTACCATAAATACCAATATAAATACTAAAAAACAACATTGATTCTACTAATAATAAACATTATAATATATAACAGAAACAACATCAACAACAGGGATCATCATCATAGTGTTGTATTATCATTAATAAATGGTGTTTTAAATATATTGTCCAATTCATTACGATCGAAGCCTTTAGTAACAACATTAACATCATCATTATCATCAATAATAATATTACCCCATCTAATTAAATAATTATTATTATGTTTAGTAATTATTCTCATTATAGATATTATTACTACCTTCCTTTATTATATGATATATGTTGTTTTGCTAATTTAACAGAAGTTTGACTATATTTCAAATGTAACACTGATGCATTGTTATCACCATCTTTATGAAACCATTTTAATGCTACCAATGCACCTATAACCACTTACAGTTCTTAATATTATTTATTATACCAACACAACCATCACCATCACCACCACTAAGACCACGATCATCAGCTACTACCTTATTACCTTCTGCTGATGGTTGCCATAAACCTTGTATACTACGCCGTTCTGTCCATATTCTTGGACCACCATGACGTAAAAATAAATTAGGCCCCTCACTATTACGGTATAAATTCATTAAATCTTCAATCTAACATAGTAATAAGAATATTAACTTATTATTACTACTACCTGCCAAGGCCTTAATTTCCTCATATTAGTTGTATATGTATCACCATTCAACCATTCACCGGTTAATTGTGGATGCTCATATTGACTATGTGTTGTTATTATTTCAACCTACTACTACTAATAATAAATTATATAATATTATATTTTACCTGAGGATTTCTATCTTTCCATGATTGCAATAGATGTCTAAAAAAGAATCTAACTCCCAAACTCGATCCACCAGTTTCACTAAGTTGATGATAATAATATTTTTATTATTATTACTACTACCTATAACGTATTATAAGCTTCTTTAAATGCCATGCACCAGTATGAGCATTCATTATAACAATAATGATAATAAATATATATTTATTAACACAATATTGAATTATTATAATGTATCATTACATAGTATACAGTAAAACAAGTATGACATATATTATTATTATCACAACAACAACAAGAAGAAGAAGAAGACAACAAGAGGTTACATATTATTATGTATTATTGTTAGTGGTATTATTATCATTTGATCCATAACTTATAAAATGACTGCTATTTGTAGGTGATGATGTTGATGATTGTATTAGTGGATTATTATGTATCTGTTCTTGTTGTTCTTGTTGTCCTTGTTGTTGTTGTGTTGTTGTTGATGATGATTGTATAGGATTATCAACTTGGGATACAGATACACCAACACCTGATATTCATAAATATATAACAAATGAAAATCATTATTATTACTTTCAGCAAGTGATTCTAAATCCATTGAAGATCTTCTTAATCCATCAAATACATGATGATGATGATAAGGTGGTAGTGGTGGTGTGGATGTTGTACCATCTATATTATTTACCTATTATACTAATATAATACTATATTTATTATATATTATTACATCTGTATTATTATATGGTAAATTACCAACGCCTATGCCACTTGATCCTAACCTTTCCCTATTAAATATTGATGATGATGACGATGACCGCGGCAGCGGCGGCGGCGGTCTTGTTATATGTATATGACTCGATGATGATGATGATGAATGAATACTCCTATTCTGGGTATTTATTCCTTCTTCTTGTCGTTGTTGAGTATGTTGTTGTTTTTTATTTCTTCTTCCAATTATAAATCTATTAATAATAGAGATTAATATATCCATTATTGTTTTTGTATATTACTATTATTACTCATATGTTGTTAGTCCAGATATCCTTAGATATATATGGAATGCTGCTAAATGTGATGCACCAATAAAGAATAATGCATTTATAACCAATGGTATAATCTGCTGATAATAATAAATATGTATAATATATTATTATTATTACTACCTGTAATGGATAATATGAACCTTTGTCACCCCAACCGTATAAGTTAGTCCATTTATTAATATTATTAAATGATAATATTATTATACAACAAGTAATATATAAACCAGTACATAATATAACAAAGGTAAGTGACCATGCAAAATAGGTATAATTATAACTATTAATATTAAATATCATCAATATTATTATTAACTTGTAGTATTATTACCTTCCTATACAGGTATTTAACCATTTACAGTGATGATCAAAATTACGTACACATTTGTTACATACTCTACAATGTTTAGAACCCGTACATCTAATAATTATTATATATTTATTATTATATATTTATTATTACACAAATGAATTACATCCACTACAATATAAGCAACCACCATTAGGTGATGAATCCGCAATAGTCTCATCAAATATACAAGGATCAGCAGGATCAATATACTAATAATAAATATATTATAATATTAACAATAATACTTACCATAGTAATAATACCTAATATAGCCATTAATAATGCTGATAAATAGAATAATATTGGTAATACTATTTCAACAGCAATTGGTTCTAACATTTGTAATTGGAATGCAGCAAACCATGAAACATCAAATAACCATACAGATCTAATAATAATATATAAGAATGTATAATTATTAATTATTACATAGTAACACATTGATATCGATGCCAAGGCCATTGTAAACCATTTTTACGCATAGGCAAGCCTTCACTAGTATAATGTGGATATCTGTTATGATGTTGTGACGTAATAACTACATTACACGTAGGTTCCCTAATAGATGATGGTGATGATGATTGATTATCTCCTATAAATGAAGAAGGAGCAACAACCATAAAACAAATAAAACTAATACCCATTCGCCATAACCTACTGCTGTGCCCCGACGTACCAACAACAACAACTCTGCGGTAGGTCTATTATTATGGCGAGCGCCCCCCCACCTATGTGTTAAATCGATTAATGCTCAATTTCCTTCATTTCGTGTTTCCGTTA
The DNA here is from genome assembly GCA_013115145.1 of Perkinsus chesapeaki. Taxonomy (NCBI): domain Eukaryota; phylum Perkinsozoa; order Perkinsida; family Perkinsidae; genus Perkinsus; species Perkinsus chesapeaki. Next base: position 64,912 of record JAAPAO010000063.1, read on the forward strand.
TTATTGTTGTTGTTATAAATGGTTATTATTAAATCTAAAGTTGAAGATGCAATATTAAAAAGGTCTGGTTATGATAAAGATATATATAAACCTTCAGAAAAGATAAGAACATTTATTATTGATTCATTTCCATTATTGGGTAAAGTAGTAGCATATAGATTTATTGAATGGGTTATTAATAATCCTAATGGTGTATGTGCCTTACCAACTGGTAAAACACCTGAATATTTTATCAAATGGACAAATAAGATAATAAATGAATGGGATACACAATATATTAAAGGTATAATAAAGTTATATAATATTATTGAATATTATCATTATTTAGAGGATCGTAAACAATATGGATTATATGATGATAATATTATACCACCTAAATTTGATAATATATGGTTTGTTATGCTAGATGAATTCTATCCTATGAATCCAAAACATCATAATAGTTTTAATTATTATGTAATAATATATGTTATTATGATGATTAGTATTAGGTTATAATTAGTAGTAGGTTAAACAATATTATATAAATGGTCTAGGTTTAAATCCAGATAAATGTTTATATATTGATTTATCAACATTAGGTTTACATAACCATGAAACATTAGATGATATATGGCCATCTGGAACGTAATAATGATAACAATAAAAAATATTATTATTAGTAGATTTGTTGATCTATCATTACGTTTACGTAAAGCTAATAATCCTTTGGAACTAAGACAACAAGAGATAATACGTAAAATAGATGAATGGTGTTTAGAATATGAAAATAAAATACGTGAATTAGGAGGTAAGGAATAATCACTGTTATTATGATATAACAAGTTGAATAATAATAACACTAATACCAGCATCAGTTGCAGCAGCAGGTATTGGTTTCTTCCTTGGTGGTATTGGTCCTGATGGACATATAGCATTTAATATACGCGGTACTGATCACAGAAGTTGTACAAGATTAACTGAATTAAATTATGAAACACAAGCAGTAGCAGCTGGTGATTTAGGTGGTATTGATGCAGTTAAAGCTAAATGTGCAGTGACAATAGGTAATTAATAATAAATATATATTTATTATTAATAGATAGGTCTTGGTACAATAACATATAATATAAATTGTATATGTATTATTATTGCTGCTGGTGAAGCTAAAGCACCAATGGTATCAAATGCTATACAAGAGGATACTAATATAATGTATTGATAATACAGTTTATCATAATACTACTGTTATATATGACGAATTAGGTATCCAAGTCATGCATTACGTATTTTACCGAATGCTGCATTTTATATAACTAGGGGGGCATCTAAGTTATTAATTCAAAGGAATATAATTGATGTAATAATACTTATAATAATAATACTACTTGACTATTATTATTATGTACAGTTAGAAGCTGCTGCTGCTGCTACTAGTGAACATAATATAAAGAATGATGATAATAATAATAGTGGTGTTATAATTGATATCGAACATATTGAAAAGATATTAGTTGATATAGCGGTGGATAGTCGTAATAATAATACATAATTTTTTTATTATTACTACTCTTTTTACTGATATTGTCAGATAAACGTCTATTAGATTTAAATAAAGTTGATATTATGAGTAATCCACTGGGTAAAGTACTTATTAATAGATTAGGATGGAAAGAGGATAATATACATGAGACATGTAATACACAATAATATACAGGAAGAAGAAGAATATATAGTATTGTTGTAGGTGTAATTATTAGAGATAGATTGATAAGTAAAATAAATAAAGGTACAGAAATATTAAATGATACTATATTTTTACATACTGAACCACATCATGATGATATAATGCTTGGTTATTTACCAACAGTTATACGTCAAACTAGACCAACATCTAATAAGCATTATTTCATATGTGCTACAAGTGGTTTTAATAGTGTATCTAATAATCATTTACGTAATATTGTTAAACGTTGTAGACATTTTATATCAAGCAATATATTTAAGAAATTAGTTAATGAAGGGTAGTAATAATAAAGGTACTAGTTAAAAGTATTATTATTAGATACTTTCTATCTAAATGTAAACCAAGTAAGCAGCAAAGTAGATATAATAATGTTATTGAGTTGGAGCATTATGAAGTTGTTAGATCTAGAGATGTTTGGCAATATTTAGATGGTGTGGCCGATAAAAATATTAATGATAAGAATGAAGGAAGTGCTAGAAGGTAGGTTAGGGAGCTAGTGCTAGTTATTGCTAGAGCTAGGTCGTGCTTTGTTAATAATAATGCTATGTATTACTGCTGTTACGGTAGGTTTATTAGGAATATTATTGAGATATATGGTATATCACATAATAATAATAATGATGATGATGGTACTGATTTATGTAATAAAATTAAAAATAAACTAGATGAAATTGATGAATATATTAATAATGTGTAAGTGAATTATACCATAATTGTATTCGTATTCGTAGTAGTAAGGTAGTAAATATCATTATCGTATATTAAATCAGATATCCTGGTCAAGCTGATACTAAAGATATACAGATATTAAAAGGTAGTTGTAGAGAATTTGAATCAGAATGTAATAATGCTATTGATAATTATATATAGGATTTACCTGTTGTTATTATTATTAGGTGCTTGGGGTAGTTTAGGTTGGTTACCATCACATATTAAACATTTAAGATTAGGCTTTTATACATCTGATATATTTACACCAGAACCAACATTAGAAAGGGATTCTAAACCAGTCTTAGATTTATTATTAGGTAATGATAATAATAATAGTTGTAGTAATAATATTTATACTAATTATTATTGTAATGGTAGAAACTAAACCTGATATTGTTACTGTTGCATTCGATCCAGAAGCCTCGGGACCAGATACACATTATAAAGTAGTAGTAGTAGTAAATGAGTATCTAGAATGAATGTGAATGTGAATGTGAATCTGCATTTATTATTTACAACATATTATTATAAGTAGGTACTTCAAGCGGTAACTGAAGCATTAAAAGAATATCAATCAATAAGAAAAGATAAAATAATAAAAGTATGGGGTTATAGAAATGTATGGTAATAATGATAATGATAATTGTTGTTGTTGTTGTTGTTATAATTATTATTAGGTATAGATTTAATACTAATGAAGTTACTCATATTGTACCATCATCATTATCATCATTAGGGAGTTTGGATAGAATGTTTATGGATAATTTTGAAAGTCAAACTGCTGCTGAATTTCCTAGTTTTGAATATGATGGTAATAATAATAAACACATTATCAACAACATCTAACATCATACTTATCATCATTATTATTATCTCGGTCCATTTAGGTCCATTCTCCCAACTAGCATCACATATTCAAGTTGATCAATATAAAAAGCTTAAAGTATGTTTAGGTAGAAGTTGGTTTCAAGAACATGATAGTGCATTAATAAGAGCAACTAAAGGGTTAGTATATTTTAAAGAAATGACAATAAATGAGTTAGAAACACATAGTAGAACACTTCGTAATAAAGCTGAAACCTACTATTGATCACCACCACCATTAATAACTCTTAATAATAATGATGATGGCGGCGAGGCGGCGGCGGCAATAATGTTAATTGTTAATGCCATAAATGGTATTATTTATATTACTAAGTAATTGTGAGTAGTGTAGTCCCTTACGAATCATCTAAGACAACCACCGCTACCAGCAGCAGCAGCGGCGGCACAGTTTTCTTATTTTCAATATTATACTTGTTGTATTTGCTTAATAAAGATATATTATTTTTATTGGTGCGTGTAAGGTTGATAACAATAATAACTATGTTAAAATCATCATTATCATCATCATCATCATCATCAACAACAACAACTGGTGCTAAAGTAATAACACATGATATCAAGTTATCAAGTGGCCTCCTACCACCACTACCACCACCAGCAGCAGCAGCAGCAGCAGCAGGCAACGATGAGAATGAGGAGGATGAGGACGAGAGTATTGTTAATAAATTGGAGGAGGATTTACATTTAGTATTAACGGCATCGGATTTTAGAGAACTAAGTTTAGTAATAATAATATTGTTATTATCAGTTTTATATGATGATCAAAATGGCAGGTTACTGGCGCTAGTATCATTGGACCAGTTGTTGATAAGTATAATAATAATATAATATCTAAAAGAGAAGGAGGAGGAGAAGAAGGACTACTCAATCCACAAGATGCCTTCAGGTGGTTAGTTCACTAATAACTAGTAGTATAATTATTATTGTTATTAGAGCATGTAGCCACCTATTGACTCCAAGGCCGATAATATATGGATCATTAAAAGCCTCCGTTGGTGAAACTGATGATTATGATTTCATTAATATATTTATCAATAATGAGGATAATAATAATAGGAAAATAGCATCATTAATTGATTTTGATTTGATACATAGGATAGAGCCAACACCTCATCACGGTGGTGGTGGTGGTGGTGGTTGTGGTGATAGATGCATTGAACTAGTAATAATAATTGTTATTATTATGAAGTATGACAAGCTGGTTAGATTAATAAAAATAAGGAGATAATTAATACATTCAAAATACATCTTAACGAAGATGTTCAATGTGATGATGATCCACGACGACGAAAGTGTTGTGAATACATATCAAGTAATAATCATTAACATAATCATCCGGCGGTGATCATCATACCGATCATCCATCGATTAAATACAGATAATAGGCTCCCACCTTATGATGATGATGATGTTGACGATAATAGTAGTAGACGGAGTCATAATAGTAAGAGGAGCAAAAGAAGTTACAAGAAGAATAATAAGAGACATAAAAGGAATGATAATGATAATACTACCAAACATCATGAACATAATCAACATCGTCGTCATCATCATCATCATTATTATAACGATATGTAATACTAATGCAGTAGGTGCTGCTTAGGTTGTTGTTGTTGTTATTTGATTAAAAATAATAATTGTAAGTATTGTTATGGTAGTCGAGAGAAGCTCATTATTAATAATAAGACCCTAAAGCATTGTCTATTGGAGGGAACTGCTGATAGTAGTAATATTAATACATCGTCAACAAGAACAACAACAGGAGGAGGAGGAGGAGGAGGAGTAAAGACAAAGAACATTAGCAGTTGTATGAATTTTGTAAGTGCAAGTATTTAATGTATATTTATAATTATAAGTCATCCTTAGTCTGTTGAAGAAGGAATTAAAAAGGTAAATAATAATTCAAGAAATAAAAGAAAAATAGACAATAATGATAATAATGACGATGATGATCACTTAAAACGCGTAAGAATATAATAATTATTATTATTATTTATACATATGCTACTCTCTTGCTTGTGTCTGTTGTGTCTGTATAAGTAGTAGTAGTAGTAGTACTAGTACTAGTAGTAGTATGTTTCTATAAACTATGTTAATATTGTTGCTCTTATATTTTTGTTGTTGTTGTTGTTGTTGTTGTTAATCATCATCATTTGAAGGATGATGTTTAAGGTATATTATTAGTATTATTATCTATAAGGGACTTTATGACCAATCAATCGTCAAGAGGTAGTTATCATCATCATGATTATGGTGTATTAAGAGTAGTGAGTAGCGGTAGTGGTAGAGTCGATAAGATGTCGTTGTCGTCGTTGTCATCCGTGCTCATCTACATTATAAATATTACACTCATATTACAATTACTAATACTTTTACCGCTGGTATCATCATCATCATCATCTGTTAATGATGAGGATACTGGTAGAAGAGAATTGATGCAGGAATCAGGATCAATAAAAGATGTTGAACCATCATCATCATCATCACCTTGGAATGGTGGTGGTGGTATTGACCACCTTTATGATGGTTATAATTATGATGATGAGAATGGTGTTGTTGTTATTGGTGGGACATTTATAGAAAATAATGGTTATCTTGAAACTAAGTTAATTATGGAACTTATAGACGGGGGGGATAAAAGGGAGAAGGTTAAAGAAAGAATGATTACATATTTATTACTAGACGGATACACAGTTGGAATTGAAGATAATAAAATAAGAAGATATGAAACTTGTAGAGAGGAAGCATCTAATCACTTTGCATTTGAATTATATAAAAATATAATTAAATCAAAATCCTTGTTTAGAGGTAAACCAAAGATACAATTAAATGGTAATTCACCATGGAGTTTAATATCACCACGAGTTACTCCTATACTACTTCAAGGTGTTTATCTCACTACACCATCATTAACAGAAGATTGGCCAAAACCACCATCAGACTTTATAACAGAAGAGGAGTTAGTCAAGAGTTATGAGAGGGGTCGGGCACATATTGATCCAAGAAGTTATTTTACTGGTGATTCAGATAAAGCATCACTTTCACTTTATTTTTATACGAAACGAGTTGAATCTGACTTGGGTGACAGAAGAAAATTAATGATAAAATTATATTCAAGCGATCGAATGATGTCCGGTGAAGATGATTGGCCCAAAGGTGTTATTAAAATAAAGAATAACAGAATGGAAAGTTGTAAAGTATATTTAACACCATTTAGACAAGAACATACATTGAAGACTGTTGATAAAGGGCAAATGAGTATATATGCAAGATTTGAAGACTCATGTGGCCGAAGAACTGTTATATTATCACCACCAAATTCAACTCCAAAACCTATATTATATAAATTTAAACCGACTGCTGCTGCCTCAATGATCATGCATCGAGCAGCATCATCATCATCATCAACAACATTGAAGAGTGCAACTGACAAGCAAGAAGAAGATGAAAATAATAAAGATCATACTACCACCAAAAGTGGTGGTGGTACGATATGGTTTTATTTAACTGGTATACGTGGTATTAGATTATATTATTTTGATAGTAATGAACAGACAACTACAGTAATGAATGGGGAGATAATAATAAGCGATGATGAGAATGATAAAGTTAATGATGATGATAGTGTTGTTGGGGTATATAGAATAACTTCATTATCAATTGAAAGGTACGGTATGCCTGGTATATCAAAAGATGGCGGTGGCGTCGTTGATGGTGAGTTAGAATTATTACAATATTTACAAAGTATAAGAATAATTGTTAATGATGTTGTACCTAAAGTAAAGCACTTGTATAGATGGATCCCAGTAAAAGTTAGAGAATATAATATGGGTTATCATCATGATATTGAAGTTACTAATGTAGAACAAAAACAAAAACAAGAAGAAGGAGGACAACTTAAAAAGGGTGCATCATCATCATCATCAGCCCCTGCTCCTGCTCCTGCTGCTGATGGTGCCACTGCTAACCCCGGTAACATTAATGATATACCCTCCTCCTCATCATCTTCATCACTCCCTAAAGAAGGCAAAAGAGTCCCCCTCCTCCTCCTCCCTCCCACAGGTCCTTATGTTAGATATGATAGAGATAATGATAGAGATAAATTTGATGATAAACTTAAAGTTGTTATTAAAGGTGAAGGACTTGAATCACGAGTTGAATACGTAACACATGCTGAGATGAAGAAGCAGAAGAAGCAGGATGGTAACCCGACTACTACTAGCAGCAAGAGTGAAAGGCGAGTTTACAAGATAAGGAGGCATTATTTTAAGATGGCTGGAGGACAAGGACAATCATCATCAAAAACAACAACTAGACATAGACTGAGTCATGATAGTACTATGTTATTTTGGTATGATTATGATGATAATGTGGCTATATTCGATATAGAAGATACTGCTATTGCAACTAATCCATTATCACATATTAGTGCAATACTAAAACCACCTTCAGTAGTAATAATAATATTTATTCACAACATATAGAACAACCGTCTTAGTCATCGTCACCTACTCCTCCTCCTCCTTATTGTTGTTTTTATTCTTGTAGGGTGTAGAAGTAGCTGCAGATCCACTTGATCAAGTTGTACCCATTTATGCTGGTCTTAATATGGATGAAGTAGTAGTATTAAGTTGTTCTTATATTTATATTATTCCCACTTCAAGCTGATCACGGTGTTTCGATAATCAATGATTAGGTATCAATTCCCTCTCGCTCCCCCGGCCGTATATCCCCACCACCACCAGGAGCATCTACTCATGATAGTACTACTACTGGAACACAATACGGAGATCTTGTTATATATGATGTACTACTATTAGGACTGCTGTTATTAAAATAGTATTATTGAGGTAATGGTTATAGTAGTACTGATGATGTCTCAGGATATTGAAGATGATGAAGATGATTGGACTCTTGTTGATTTACCTAATAATAATAATAAGGAGCAGCAGCAGTCAGCATCACCTATCACCACTACCAATAATGATAATGACAAACATAAGAAGAAGGTAACAGTCAATGTAATGCTGATGCTGTCAGCATCATGCTGATTATGAGAGTATTATCACAATATTATTAGGGATATAATGATATAGATGATACTTATGAACCTGTTGAAGCAGCAGCAGCAGTTGACAATCGTCATGCTTCTGATGATGACATTCCCAAAGAACCTCCTCGTCCTACTCCTAGAGAAGACAAAGCGGATCATTATCATCACCATGGTGGTGGTGGTGCCGCTGCTACTGGTCCTGTCGGTGGTGGTGATGCTGCTGCTACTGGTGCTGTCGTTGATGATGGCGATGATGATGGTTATGAAGAACCGCGTGGGTTACGACAAGCCACACACACATCATCATCATTATCATCATTATCTGCCCCTGGCACCATTGCTCTCCCAACGAGTAAAGTAAGGAAGGTAAGCATCAAGATAGCATTATCAATAATAACATATTATCAAATATTAGGGAAAGACAAATAATAATAATAAGAAGAAGAAGAAGAAGTTTTCATTTTGGAAGAAAGATAAAAAATCATAATGATAATATTATTATTTATGAACCTGCTGAATATTATCTTTTTTATGATGACCATATATATCCTATTTTACTTACATCACCAAGTGCCTACTACTCTCCCTCACTTTTCACCTTCATGATAATAATAATAATAACGTTGTTGTTGTTCGAAGATGTTGCTGTTGTTGTTGTTGTTCGGAGACGCTGTTGTTGTTGATGATAATAATAACAGCTTGATCATCACTATCATTACATTCATAATGTACACATCATCATTATCTATTATTGTATTACTTTTACATATTATTATAATAGATCATATAGCCACAGCCCGCCGTAGTAGTAGTGGTAGCAAGGTAAGAATGAGAAAAGAAGATGAAAGAAGAAGAATCAGAAGTAAACCATCATCATCAACAACATCACTATCAAGTCGCCAAAGAAGGTCGAGTGTTGAACGTGGTGGTGGTAGTGGTGGTGGTAGTGGTGCTCTTCGCATTAGTAGACAGAATGACGACGCCACCCACTACTATGACGACGATGACGACGAACACAAAGCTTTATTATCATCTCACTCTTCTCCTGATGTTATATACCAAACCTACTCATCAATGGCATTTAATGGTGGTTTCGAACCGACGACGACAGCGGCAGCAGCAGCAGTGGTAGTATTATATCATGGTATATATATTGGTGATAGAAGAGGTGTGTGGTTTGATAAGATTAATGATAAAGAGGTTAATATATTGTTAATGTATGATGGTTATACTTATAATATTAGAGATGACAAATATAGAACCCGTAATGAATGGAGACCAATTACATTAAAGAAAAGTGATGATGATAAGTTAAAGGTGCAAATACCGAATAAGTCACAACGGAATAGATTCATTAACGATTTTATTAAAAAGGTAGAATACAATTTATTTATTAATAAAATAAGGGTTAAACAACAAGAAGAAGAAAAGCAAGCGAAAGGAAATCATCATCGACCCGAATCATCATCATCATCATCATCATCATCGTCGTGTTGGGCGGGTTTGTTTAAATCATGTTTATTATCTTCTTCTAGTAGTAAAATATGGGTTGATAAAGATATTAGCGGTCCGATAAATGTATTGCCATCTAATAATATATTGCTTAAAGGCATGATAAATGATGGTGAACTGATGGTTTATATAAATATGAAAATACAACAATCGGACAATAATAACAACCCAAACAATAATAATCATCATCATAACCATCGTCATGCATCATCAGCAGCAACAGCTGATCATGTAGCTGCTGCTGATGATGGTGATGGTGTATTACGATATTATCATATAACTGATGGAACTATATTTCATATAGATAATAATAATGATGTTAGATCTCCATTCAAGGAATATGTTAAGACATGTTATATTCATCATAATCCTAACTACCACACTCGACCCGGCAACAGTGGTAGTCTGACAATAAACTGGACTATATTAGATAATAATCAACAACATCATCATGGTGGTGATGATGATATTGAGACTACTACAGCAACAGCATCATCATCGACGTCAAGTTTGTTATTATATGACAATGGTAAAGCAGGAGTATTAGCTATACCATCTAGATGTATTATAAAACAACAGCAGCAGCGGCAGCAAGAAGAAGAAGAAGGGTCTAAAAGGAAAGGAAAGACAAGGATGAAGGGACGTAAGTAGATTATTATTGTTAATAATTGATAACAGTTGATCATGTTGTTGTTAATGCAGGAAAAGAAGGTCCGAGATTATCAAGAAAAGGTTATGAATTAGAACATCATCATCATCATCAGACTATAACCGTGTTACTCTATAATGTTGATGATGATGATCATATATCTTCTAACTCGATAGACTCTAGATCAACGACTGGCATGACGAGGACGATGAAACTATGGCGTCATCATCATTATACTACGGCCATGTCGACTAGTACGACTACGAGACAGCAAGAAGAAGGAGAAGAAAGAGACGATATTAATGATGGTGATAGATCATCCAATGAGTATATATGGATGTTTTGGTCTGATCCATACCATGTCACATTCGTAAGTGCTGGTGCTGGTGGTGGTGGTGGTGGTATTGATAATATTGGTATTGATTATCTCGTAGGTGGTGGTAGGCAAGCAGACTACCTTGCTCCTGTTAGTTGTACATATACTTTAATGGATGACGACTATTACAGTATTATTAAACAACAAGAAGAAGAAGAAGGAAGTAGAAAGTATGTATCGAAAGGTGGGTGGCATCATCAGTCCAAAGGTGGTGGTTTTGTTATCAATAAAGGCGTACTCAAACTATATGATAAGCCGGTATGCCACCACCACCATCATCACACAGAACAACAACAACATCATCATCATACAGACAATAATAATAGGAAAGGGCATATCGATAATGACAAGAACATGTTACTACATTTTACTTCATTACACTATACTACTATTAGTAGCACTACTACTCATCATACAGATAGTGTTAATAATAATGATGATGATGTAATAATATAATATGTATAGGTATCTTATCATCTTGGTCATTTTCATTAGGTTCGGATGATTATGGTTGTCATGGTTGAAGATAAGAGAAATAATAAATTAATGAAAATAATGAAGTTTGTTAGTGTTGCTAGAGCCCACAGAATTGCTACTGGGAAATATATTGATGAAATAGTTATGCGACAACGACAACAACAAGGAGGAGGAGGAGGAGGAATATTAGGATCCTCCTATCCGTATGAGATGATAATATATGAAGATGGTATGGTTAGATTATTATATAATAATGTTATTATTATTACAACCACAATAAAGGATATCATTATCAATAATAAAAGATTTATTATTGATAATGGTATGATTATTATGATATTATATGATCCAATAACATTACAATTTATAATACAAACTGAAGTAGGGGTTAGCAGTAGTAGTAGTAGTAGTAGTAGTAGTAGTAGTAGTAGTAGTAGTAGTAGCGGTGGTAGTAGTAGCGGTGGTAGTAGTGGAATAGTAGAATATACTCACAAGGATGACGACGACGACGATGACGTCGATGATGTATTATTGAATTATCATATACTGACAGTTAAGCGTTAATTATTATTATTATTGATTTAATGATGGTTGTTGTTATTATTAGCTTACAACAAATACTCTAACAACCTCATCACCAGTGGGTTATGAAAACGATGAAGGGACAAGGATGAGTAGCAGTAGGAGGCTGAGCAGCAGCAGAATAGATTCATCAGTAGTTATTATGAATGGGAGGATGGATGATGATGATGACCTTTAGACCCCGTATACGAGTATTGAAGGTGATGATAATATTTATGCCAGTATAGGAATAAAAGAAGGAGAAGGAAGAAGAAGCAGCAGCAGCAGCAGCAGCAGCAGCCCTCATGATATATTAGTAGTAAATGATATTATTAGTGTTCTTGTTAATGATCATCATGATTATACTACTACTATCATCATGTCATTATTATAATTATTATTGTTTATATTATTATTAGGGAGGATCATTAAACGCCGCCGCCGCCGGCGGCAATAACGATAGACGACGACAAAGCCCACCACCTCTACCTGAGAGGAATAAACGAGTATGATGATGATAGAAGATACAGAATACGACTAAGATTGGTTGTTATCATCGATTATAGCTGTGCATGATGCTGAAGATAGTAATACTAATAATAAAGAATGACAAGGATACACCTATAATGGTAATTATTATTATTTATAAATAATGCATTTTTATTATCGAAGTCACCATCATCATCATCTTAATCACCATCATCATCATCATCTTAATCATCATCATCTTCTTAATCATCATTAATATCGTTGTTTATCATCATTTTTTTTATCAATCATGCTCAATCACACTCTTCTTCTTCTTGTTCTTGTTGGTGTTGATGTTATTTATCTTCTTCTTGTTCATGTTGGTGTTGGTGTTATTTATCTTCTTGTTCATGTTGGTGTTGATGTTATTTATCTTGTTGTTCTTGTTGGTGTTGATGTTAATATGGTATATATCAGATTTGATTATCATCAATAACAACAACAACAACCAGCAGCAGCAGCAGCAGCAGTATGACAATACTATTACCCCTCCTATATAGTTATAATAATAACAACAAGAAGAAGAAGAAGAAGCTTGCTCCTCCTATTATAGCATTATACCTACTTATTATTCAATATTTAATACAATTACCACATGCGTCATCATCATCATCAATGACGTCAGGTAGAGAAGTAGTAGTAGGTGGTGGTGGTGGGAGGAGGAGGAGGAGTAGTACAAAGGAGGTGGGGACACCTCGATCTAATAGCAGAACCAAGGTATTCGTACGTGATAATAATAAAGGAAGATTATCTTCATCATCACAAATGTCTAATCCTGCCTTAACAGCAGCAACATCGAAAGATATTAACAATCTATCAAAGAGAGAGGAAACTCCTTCATCATCATCATCATCACGATTAGGATCGGATGTTAGCAAGATGTTGGCATTGGAAGCTGCTAAGCAAGGAATGGCCAGAACAAGGAAGATGACGGTCATGGCAGGAACCTCATCATTATCATCGGAAGGAGGTGGTGGTGGTGGTGGAGAAGGAAGGCCCGCTCCCCCTTTTTCTTACAACCAGGATGATAATCACAATAATCGCCATCGTGGTCGTGGTTATGACATTGGGGGTTCTGCTACTAGTTACTATAATGTTAGAGGAAGTAATGCTCATCACAGTAGTACTAGTACTAGTACTACTACCGGTAGTAGTAGTAGTGGTATAGGTAGTAGTATTACTGAAGATGGTGATGGTTATGTAATAATAATAATAACATGAATAATAATATATTATAATTACTATTCTTAGTTACTATCATCATCACCATCACCTTTCAGCAGGAGCAGCAGCAGAAGGGGTGATGATGATTATGATGATGATGAATCTTCAGACTACTCTCAAGGAGTAATAACATACAAGCTAACAGACACACAACAACAACAAGAAGATGATGATAAAGAAGAAGATAGCGATAATCTGTATGAACCATATGATGAAGAATTGAGGAAAAAGGCATTAAAACAACAACAACAACAACAACGACGACAACAACAACAACAACAACAACAACAACAACAACAACAAGAAGAGCATGATTATGCTGATGTTAGTGGTGATGATGAGCAGGAGTATGATTCATCATCATCATCAAGCAGTCATCATCATCATCGTCGCTTCTCCCTACCTTTTCGTCTCCCCCTCAAGAAGGCTTTGAAAGGTATTACTGGCAAACTGTCATCATTATCATTCAGGAGTAAGGAAAGAGCAAATGTTCATAACATCACGGCAAGAAAAAGAAGCAATAACGAAAGTAGGATAAGGATTAATACATTAATAAAGTTTGATAATAATAATTATTATATATTGTTATTACAATTAGTTATTGACCCAAGTCCTGTTGATGATACTCATCATAGCACTTCATCATTAACAAATGGACCGACGAGGACCAGTAAGGAGAGGAGATCAACAACAACAACAAAAACTGCACAAGCGGGTGCTGCTGCTGCTGCTGCAGGAGGAGGAGGAGGGTTATTATCGTTTAATAGGGGTACACCACTTAGGCGTACAATCGGATATGTAATAAAACTAATTACTATTCTTATATGATGATAACTATTATTATTAGACCACTCCACAAGTAATGAATACTGATGATAGGTTTAATAGTAGGTTTAGAAGAACAATTCCACTTAAGGTAATGATATTGATATTAGTATTATTGATAGCAGTGTTCGCTATTTTTATTACTACTACCAGATATCAAAACCAGTGGAAGGGTCACTTGATACAACCTTGGATAAGAATGTTATTGAGCAATTGATACAAACTGACTCTATTTATTCAACCTCATCATCACCATCATCATCATCATCACCATCATCATCATCATCATCATCATCATCATCATCATCACCATCATCATCGTCAGCAGCAGTAGTAGTAGATTCTGATGATCACGAAGCCTCATTATCTAATATACCCCCTGCCCCCCGCTCCCGACAACGTCCACCACCTCCATCACGCCCAGCACCTATATTGCAAAACAATAATAATAAGAGAAGAGAATAAATAGAATAATAGACAGTTTGTTTATAATCATGTTGTTGTTGTTGAATCTAACATCATTTATACTACTACTGAATACTTGCTTTGTAAATAGAAGAGTATTACTGTAATCAAGCTTGTTGTTGGTGCTGCTGTTATATACCTCATTAATTTATAATGAATCATGATAATAATACTAATCATTTGGCGGCAGACGTTAAGATGGCAGCAATGAAGCATACCAATGAGGTAGTCCTACGAAGGCAAAGGCGACTAGATCATAGTACTGGAATGAGACGACGGAGTATCAAGAAGCGGATAAGATATAATAATATCACGTACCTCATTATTGCAGCAGTAATAATAACATTGTTATATATAACAGAAGCAACAGCAGCAGCAGGAGGAGGAGGAGGAGATGGAGGAGGAGGAGGAGATGGAGGAGGAGGAAAACTTAGTACATTCAGAAAACGACACCAAGTTGTATCTGAAAGTGGAATACACGACGACGACAGTATGTATGGAGTGCAGCAGCAGCAGTCTGGTGGTGTTTTTGGTACGATTAAATCATTAATTACATCAAAACGGAGGAAATATGATGAGCCTCCCGTAAAGATTAGAGAAGCGAGTAAGGGAGAAGATAAAAATAAGAAAAAGAAAAGGAGCAAAAATGCAATGATGATGACTATGAGAGGTTTAGTAAATTCGGTGAGAAGGAAGAAGAATAATAATAAGAAGGACAATATAGTAGCCCTTAAGCCTCCAGATTATCATACTTCTCCAATACCACCAATGTTTACACAACGTAGTCATCTATCTAGGCCTTTATCAGCAACATGGAGTAGAGTATTAAATGTCAATCATCATCATCATTTGCGTAACAACACTACTACACATATATTTAAACCCAGCATCAGCAGCATCAGCAGCAATAAGTATTATTATGGTTGGATAGGTATGGATATGGTTGATGGTGGTAATCCTGGGGGTTTATGGATAAAATGCGAGAGAGATAAAAGATGTGACATTATTTCTAGTAATAGAGCTTATACTACAACATATGAAGGATCAATTGATGATGATATTGAAGCATATGAGAAATTAAATAACGGTGGAAGTCGAATAAGTCATGCTTCAGATCAGAGAAAAAAACAACAAGGCCCAGCATATTACCATTTTAAATCGTTTAGACCAGTAATAGATGGTCCAACTATACAAGAGACTAGTTTAATTGAAGATATTATACGATCGATTTATTTTTATGATTATACTCAAGAACTTCACCTTTACCGATCTTGGAGTGTTTTTAAACCTCAACAGAAGCTTTTATATGAAACATTACCAATGAGCCAATCTATTGTTGATTATAATAATAATGGTAATAATAATATAATAAGCGGACATTATTATGGACTTGATAAAAATGTTAAAGTTGAAGTACTCATATCATCTAGAGTAGGAAAGACTTGTATTATTGAAGTTAGAACATATAGTATAAAACATAATGCAAAGATATGTGAGGGTAGCAGTGAGAATTTAGAAAGTATTACTAGTATTAGCTCACCACAACAAATAATGGATGGAGATATTTTATTAAATGATAGATCCAATACAGCATATAAGGCTACATTACATATTTATAAAACACCAACAATAACAGGAGGAGTAGGAGGAGAAAGTGATAAAATGTATGGGTATATAGTTGGTGGATTAATTACTTTACCATCACAATGTGCTGATGGTATTAATACTATAATAGGTATATTTAAAATAGAAGATTTAAAAGCACCAACATTATATCGATTAGTTGATAAACAATCAACAACAACAACAAGAGCAGCAGCAGCAGCAGTTGGGAAAGCATTCAATGATTATGATATTCCGCCTCCTCGTTATAATAATAATAGGAGACCAACACTATCGGGGTATATGCATCTTATAGGTTTGGCACAAATACGTGTTATTACTTATTATGATACTTTAACACAATATTGTGACTATGCATTACAGTGGGAAAATAATGGTAACAAGTATGATAGAGGATATTTCACAATGCAGAGTCTACCAGACCAGCGACGACCTAATTGTTATAATTATAAACAAGGAGATAAGGGTTCATATAAACTCACTGAACCCCCTTTTCGAGGATTACTCTATATTGATGATAATGGTATAATAAGTGTAAAAGATGATGAGAAATATGACGTAAGCATAGTGTCACCCCCATTCTCTTCATACCAGTGTGAATATCATTTACAAACAACCGTGGCAACACATGATGATACATTACACTTTACTATGCATCTTGATAGTAGTCATAAACTAGTAATAAAACGCCAACATCATAATCATGGCCCAAATAGAGGGGAAGAAGAAGAAGAAAAAGGCTTCCAAAAAAGTGCAGCAGTTGGTGCAGCAGTTGGTGCAGAAAGAGGTGCATGGATTAGTACTTTACGCACAACACTCAACATAGATGCTGCTCATACCGTCACATATTTCTATTGGGAAGATTACAAATACAACACTTTATTGCTAGAAATAAATCCATTGGACCTAGGATCATCACCATCTTTATTATTACAATATAAAACAGTTATACTGACTAGAAAGGTAAAATGGTTAAAGGTAAGAATTACAAATTAAGAAGTTTTTAGGATCGTGAAATATGTACAGATAAGATGAAGTATCATGAAAGAAGGAAATCAGTTAAGTGTTGTTGTTCTTCTCCTTGTTGTTATATATTATTATTTGATGAACTCAGTCCCCGGCCGCACTGGGCTCGTCTCCTGATTATGAAGATATTGATCAAGATAACGATTACGATGAGATATATGATGTTGATGATGAAGTGTTCCCAACACAAAAGCCCATTACTACTACTGGTCAAAGGGTCATCAGTAAAAGGTTATATGACTCACCTTCTACTACCTTACCAATGATGGGAAAATTAGTGAGTTTAAAAACCCTGTTACATTTAAAAGTTAAATGCATTACTTATAACATATAACTAATCATTACTAATAACATATAACTAATCATTACTAATAACATATAACTAATCATTACTTATA
>JAAPAO010000630.1:0-19944 GCA_013115145.1 Perkinsus chesapeaki
TTAACGGCTATACAGTGTCTGAGTCCCGCAACGCGTCATCCCTAGGATTGACCCATCGTCGGACTCCCGACCACGTCTGCAATGTCTTGCCAAACAATGCTATGAAAACACTCACCAGCGATCCTGAAGATGAGATGTGTGAGAAAGGGCTTGACGCTGGAATCTGGAGAAGCCGTCTCTGAACTGCTGGAACCAAGTCAGCAAATATACGGAAGAGTTCCACCGGAGCACCACATCTCTCGGTATAACTTTAAACCGTTTCTGACCGTTGTACTCCTCGTTAATACAGTCCACCAGAAGCTGGTGGGCGATATTAGATTGTCGCAAGAGTTGGGCATGGGATCGCAGCTTGACTAGTAACTTGCCAACGCTCTTGGCCGAGCGGTTCGCAGCAGTGTCCACACCATCAGCCCATGAATTGTCTTGGTCGCCTTCGAGGTCGAAGTCTTCCGAAGTCTCACTCTCAGTGGCGCTATCCTCATATATAAAAGAGTCATCTTCTCTAATGACGTCCCCGAGATCGCATTGAGCGGCTGTGCTACTGTCAGCCTCAGCCACGGATCCTCCCGGCTCGGTATTCTGCCATCCTTGCAACACGTCGTCGACGAGACTTTCAGTTGACCAGAGTCCCAGGGAGTTCACGACACAACAAGCGGAGCTTATGTCCGGCACGACCAAGATTCATGAATGGGGCCTGAAGCTTCTCGTATAGAATATCCATGGCACGGAAGTTAGAGCTCGCGCTGTCGGTTGTGAAGCTGCGGACCTTCTCAGCACAACCGAGTACTTCTAACGAGCCGCTGACATTCTCGGCAATATTGGCACCAGTGTGACGGTCTTTCAGGTCGATGAAGTCCAGCGGAATCCTTCTCAAGCTAAAGTCGGATTCGGAGTAGTAGTGGCCAACGATAACAATGAAGAAGCTTCTCGAGTTGCGAGACCAGATATTGATTGTTATGCCTATGTCCTGGACATCAGCCAACGTAACTACGAAAAATAATTAGCGAGGCAGTTGTAGAGGCAATAATCTACCGGCAGTTGTCGCTGGATAAGCCTCGATTCTTCTTCTCGCGACCGACTGTTCGCCTAGATGGCATGGCGAAAGACGGGCATAAGGCTTGCACAAATGAACGGAACCATTTGCTGTCCACTGTTGCTAAAGGAAGCCCACAATTTATAATGAGATCTGTAACCGTCGACAGAGAGCATTGCTTGAGCTCTTCTTCATCAAATCGCTGGGGGATAGAGCTAAGCTCTTCTTCTTGTCGAGCTTTGCAGACCAATTCGTGTCCCCGAACGCCAGTAAGGCTGCCTCGGCTCATCTTGATAACTTTCGTGCAGCGGGGACATTCAGGTTCATTGTCCCTCACTTTTCTCCGCGTTGGAAACTCAGTCTCGAGCTTCAGTTTCTTACGGGGGAACATTTGTGTAACTTGAAGACGTGAATGTACTGAGCTGATGTCTCCCGCAATTTCAATCACTTAACCACTCAACACGCATTTGGTGCGCGTCCCACATCGTGAGAGTCATACACGCGTATCGGCATCCGTACGGTTCCCGCAAAAAACGGTGCGGTTGCGGTTCGTAATCCGTACATAGTACGGTACGGAGCCGTACCGTAAAGCTGCCCATCCCGACCACGCGCTACTCAAAAAATGCAGTTGAATTCCCGTGAATCTCTTCTTACAAACGCTCATTTAAGCGGCTTTGGCAGAGTAGGTAGCACATCTAAAACCCAAGGCCCATGCGCCACGAAACATGGTCATTCTGCGTAAAGCCCGAGCGTGGTCGACTGGTGGTCAGCATCCTCACGCGAAACTTTCATCAATGATGATATTAAGTTCCGGAGAGAAGCCGGTGCATGATGTCTGTAGCCGGGATTGGGTTGATCAACTGAATAGCAGTACCTGAGCAACGATACGCGATTCAAAAGAATCTACCGCATATTGACGTCCTTTTTACAGCAAGGAATCTGCCGTAGCTCGAAGGTTGGTCATGAAGCTGGCAGACATTATGGCTCCAGCGACTGCACTCATAATGGACAAGAAAACAGGAGACGGGACCTGAGACCTGTATTACGATCGCCGCAAAGGCAGGTTTGGAGAACTTGCAGAGAATAACATGTCGAGTTCACCGACGAAGTGCTTCGTAATGAAGCCTCTCTAGTTTAAAGAAGCGGGAAAGTACGATTTCCAATTAACAGACGCCGAAATTAGACAACGGGTCCGAGCGGTTGAGGAGGCGGACTAGGAATGAGGTCCGCCCGAGCTAGTTCGAATTCAGCCGCTGTAGTCATCTGTCAAGTAAAAGTACATCATCAGCGGCACTTGGCGATGCCATCACACTGAGCGGATCGCTTGAGGCGACTTGTAGCACTCACAAATGCTTTATTGGAAGTATCCATCATATCCTCACGGCACGTTATTATCATATGCGTCACATGGCCGCTGAAGGCTGTGGCGATGGCAACTCCCACTAGTTGAAATATCTGCCTCTACGACTTCCCTCTAAGCCTTGAAAGGTAGGCTGCTCACCACTATGGTTTTGGGGAGGGAACTAATAGCAGACGGGTCAGCGTGGAGAACTTTATATGCATTTGTTCCGGCAGAAAGGAAAGGACTAGAATTGAAAGCTACGCTGATGTACCTAGGATCCAGGCAAGGTGACGTCGAGCTGACCAGGTGCATCTGCTCACGCATCTTCGCGGAGAAATCTGATAATCTTCCGGTGAGTTGTGAGACAGCAGGTTAGCCCTTTGGCGAGGACAGTGCTCATGGTACTGGTCGGCGTATCCAACGATGTGTCGATTAAGTCTAATACTAAGCGGAGTGGACGCAGGAACATAGTCAAGAGCGATCCCAGGATGATCGTCCCTGTGTGATAAACCAATCCGTTTACCAGACCGTGATAGGTGGTGAACCAGGGAGCCTGAGGAAAATTGCTGCCATATACAGTAGAGAATGAATTACTGCATTAGTTTCAAGTCTATTCAGGAAGTCAGTCTAATAGACATACAATGGATTTCATAATTGACGCTTAGTGGCTGCCACGAGGTTGGTTCACCTGTCTTTCCCCGGAGAGGTCTCTTGTAGCAAAATAGTAAAGTATAGTGGAGTAGCTGGTGGTGAAGTAGGACAGTGCTGAAAGGCATTCCCACACCAACCAGATGCCAAATAACCAATACACCATCATCCATCTAATCACATCCAGACATCAAAAGATATCCTTCATAATGAGCAGAATGGTGCGTACATTTCTTTATCGGAATAAGCAAAGTTTCTGTGTACCCCAGCAATCTCATGGTCGTCTATAACAGCCTTTTCCCCAGTTATCGACCCAGCAGATATGAGATACATGAAACCGTATCCAAGCATCTAGAACAGCGGACCAGCAACAACCACGGCGACCAGCTTCCTACTGCGATCGCTGTCACCTTTATTGCGATATCAAGCAGCGGGTACAGTGCCAAGGCGGGTAGGTCTAGCATGACCGCACCTAGTAAAAGTTGGAGGCAGACCAATATGAGATCCGTTACATGCCTCCTTTACATAAGCCGAACCTAGCCTTATGCTCGACTGTGCTTTACACGCTATGATCATGAACGTGATGGCCACGGCAAATGACAGCACACCAACTATTCGAGTTAATATCATCTGAAACGATGTGCTGCGCGACGTGGCCGGTGACAATACGAGGCTACAATGTCCGACTGGGCCACGTCAACAAATAGGGTCGCGATGGGAGACACTTCCACAGTAGGACGAGTGTAGCATGAGGCACCGAAGGTGAGGAAGGCCACCGCTGATGCGGCCAGAGAGACATTGGCCACCGCCTGATGCAGGTATTCGCAACTGAGCCAACATCATCCCCACAAACCATAGCATTGTTCTTAAGGAGAATTATATACGAAAAACTCGCCACCAGAGCAACGAGCAGACCTGTCAAGAAGATCGGTGATCCATGCCATAGACTTTCTACCAGTTATGATGGCCTTGGAGGCATTACCCAGCTCTGCTGCGTAGAATAACATTTGCTGTGCTTGGCTCGATATAGGTCCGCGCATGATCTATTATCGGAACATAGGACTAGCTCGGAGGCCCATAGTCCCACCTGCTTGGCGAGGAAGGTGCTATTAGGCAGGCAATAGCGACCGGCAACGGATATAGTGGGTATGCCTGGTTGAGGTACTATCTCCTGCGTCAACACAGTGGCCTTCTTGTCATAAGGCGCATCACCGTTGCTAACGGTATCGACCATTGCTGGCATCGGGCACGGGAGATCCCCTAATGGATCTTTCTCAGTGGGGCAGCGCTCCACACAGATAGGATTGGCGAAGTTCATAGCGACTGGGGTGTGGGACATGTCCTCGATCCCTGCGCACCAATAGAGGAAGGGCTTCTCGAGGACCGATGCATCGGCGCCGCACAACTCCCCTGAGATCATCTCAATCGAACAATCTACTTAAATGATGATACCCTTGTAGTTGAAACCATGAGTAATACGCCTGAGATCCCCGTGGGAAGCAGCATACTGCCATATTATACCGAGGCCGCCAAGGAAGACCAGACCGAGGATAACAAAGGCCACATCAGTGCATCTGAGACAAGCTTCTTTGATGGGCGTGATATGGGAGATGATGCACAGACCTTCTGTTCTTCATGCCGGCTTGGCGTTCCATATCGCCGATGAATCCATGTGATGCTGGCGGCGAGCTTTCGGTGGGCAATAACATAGGACAACTTCTTTACGACTGGTAGACCCTCCTCGCTTCCTGCTCATGATAACGAGGATTGTACGGGCAACTATTCGACCAACTCAAGCCGATTATGCCGATGAGGCATGAAACTCAGTATAGTATCTTCTTGCAGTTAACCGAGCCACACTCGCATTTCATGGTCTTCCCGGCAACCAACCCAACTCGGTACCCATAGTCATACCTGCAGCCACGAAATACACCATATACGACAGTATGGCGAGTAAACATACACAAGCTCCTCGCCCGGCTCGATGTCTTTCTCAGCAAAGAACGCTATCCGGGGCAATCGATAGTCGTGGGTGTCCACCAAGACCAACTGTCGTGCTAAGTTCGGAGAGCAGCTATGGTTAATAAATCTACCTGAACATTGAGCGTCTCATAGTAGCCGAGGATCTGCTGCCTGACCGACGTTGCCCAAGAAATGGGCGTCCAGAGTGAATTCAGAGTTTCTGTCAGTGGTCTCTGGTGGGCCAGCTGGGGGCGCCGCGATCATGCAGTCTCCTTCGGTGGATTGCCGATATTGTTCTGCGTCCATCGACGACGCTTCGTTCCTCGACAGTCTCGCTCCTCCTGCCCCCACATTCCATCTAAGGACGCTTCAGTTGCGCGGCGGCTCACCGACTCCAGCCACTTACGTTTGTCCTACGCCATAACGGGAGAGATCGAAGAAGTAGCCATCGCTGTACTTCTGTCCCCTCACCTCGGTAACGGCTTCCGATAGAAGCTCACCAGCGTACTCGCAAATGAAGGCTCCGGCCTAACAGCGATGACATGTAGCTGCAATAGGCGAATGAATTAGGCTCACTTCGATGGGCTCGAGGCATCTGACACCCCAACCTCGATCGGGACCGGTCCTAGAAGTGGCAATGGAAAGCAGCGAGGCTTCAAGCTACTCACCAGAAAACTTCCAGACATTTAGTGATGCCCTTTTGGACAACTCGCAATGGACATGTGTTATAGTCACAGGCACACAGGAAGTTGCATTCCACAACACAGTCCATAGTAGCCTTGAGGTAACCTGATAGGGAAGTAATTTGACGGAAATACGGTATGAAATGGCGACCTTTCCTGTTGTAGGCGCCCCAGCTGCAAAGGGATGTCTTGCCACAGTCTGAATCGCCGCCCACAGTGACTTGACTTCTTTTACTCCATTCAATATCGCGTAACTCCTTTTCCTTCGCTGACGGCTCACGATGACACCTGTGTCGAAAATCCACTCCACTATGACACACCACTAGCTTACCTGTCCCCTCGACAACCAACACATGCTCCCACACTCCGTATAGGGATCACACTCCCCAGCAGGGACCTTCCAGCCACTGTGGAGTCGATGTAGGTGAACTGCGGCATCACCACGCGGCTTAGAGCTTCCTCCTGGTATCACCATATGTACTTGATTCTAGTCTATCGTACTACTTCAGTCTCGTCCAAGAAGACCTGGTCCACTACCAACGGTATTGGAATGCGTTCGCGCCCTAAACTCGGTTCAGATCGGTGCACTAGAGCGCGTCTTGCCTTTGGTGATATCCTCTTTAATTGTCAGCTTCGTAAGCTCTTTGACTGGCCGCTCAGGTAGGCAGACAGAGATCGATCGACCATCCAGCAGGACGTCCTGATGAGAGCCCTAGCCAGCCAATGACCACGCTACCGCCACGTACGCCTTCGTCCTTGACGCTTGCTGCAGCTCCAGGACGGCGTATCCTATCTGCAGGTATCTCTTCGTTCCACAGTCCGTGGGCCTTCCGGTATCGGCAATAACAAGTCTCGGGGAAGACTTCAATAACCGTAGCGTCGCGCCATTGCCGGGCAGCAAATACCTCCACTGATCTGAAATGTCTTACCGAAATAGATCACACCAACCTCACCCGCCATTCCTCAGCCACACCGGCCATTCCGAGTGCTGCCGCGGGGGCATTGTCGGATGGACCTCATGCACCGTAGCATCAGCTTCCTCAATCGCTGCCTTCACTGGAAGTGCCTTCAAAGTCAGATAGGCAACAAGAGCCTCCAGTTGTTTCTGACCAAGCATGGAATTCGAACCCTGATGAGCTCGTTACCTCGCGTATTAGCCTCAGCAAAGGCGCCTCCCTGCCACCAGCAACACCTTCTTCCTCCTGGCAATCTGGACAGTACCACTTATCATCACTCTCCGTCAAATGACGCCAATGCTCCTCACCGAGCCATCGCGTGAGGCATAATCTGAACCGATGTGTCAGATCCAATTCTATCAGCCCCGGCAATGTGCATTTTGGCATCTGGTAGAGTAATTAGAGATAATTCTGCGGCCTACAGATGTTTACAGAGATTTCCGAGCAGCCGCCGAGTTGCTGCTGGCGGAATTGGAAGACCGTTCACAGAAGAAGGATGCAGCTGGCGGAATTGGAAGACCGTTCACAGAAGAAGGATTGCCTTGCTTGGTGCTACCTGCATATGGCCTTAACACAATCCTCACACTGCAGTATCTCCCCTCCCTCTCCACACAGTCTACAGTATATCTGAAAGGATGGAGCAAGCTACGCTCTCCTTCCCACTAACGAACCACAGGCCATTCGAAAAAGACAGTATTGAAACCCCAGTAAAATCCGGACCGTTGTTTGCCCGCGCACTAACAGTGCAATAATTGGAGTTGGAATGGAGAAGCAAGGGTTACGAGCTTAAATTCACCAACGCCGTAGAGCTATCATCGAGACGCTGTTCCTGACGCGAGCTACTATTTTCCCATTAAGCATCCCCGCGAGTCGTCATCCCCAATCAACTCCGAAAAAGCGGATAATAGTGGATTCAAGCCTCTCCGTTGGAGCCAATCTTAATATAAGAGGTATCTTCTTAAGGCTAACGTATCTCTCCCAACAGTAGCCTGATATATGAGATCTAGCGAGATGCTCCAACCTCCCTTAGCGTGCTCTCCGAAAAGACAGAAGAGTTGGGTGGTGCTCTGTTACTTCCTTGACAAACCAATAGCCCCCAAATTATCACTTCCTTCTGATCATCGTCCCTCTCCCAGCCAGTATCAATGAGCTTTCTTTGCCATTGCCCCTCGGATGCTGCTGCCTTAACCTTCTGTGTCAACATGCTGCCGTCAGGGTCCAAGTACTCTAGACACCTCACACATGTGCCAATATCATCAAATAAAGGATGCTCATGCAGCCGGGCTGATGACGATGACAAAAATACATTCGAAAATACATTTGCAACTTTGCAAATGTTCCTCCCCGAAGTTCCTTGGCGCAACAAGACCCTCTGTATCCCCGAACAGCACACGTCATTCCAAGGAGGAGTTACTAGTCACAATGACTAGCTATGAAGCCCCTGAGTCTCTCGGCGATAGACGTCCCTTCCCGTCACAGCCCGTCAGCCTTTATTCAACTCACCCACTTCGCATCCACATCCACTACAGGGTAGCATCGATAGCAGGCACTCCGTGGTTAGCAACTCACGGAGCTTCCTCTGTGTCTCTGACCTGAACAACAACCCGTTGAATACGAATACTGGTAATCACTCCCAACCGCTTATGCCCAGAGATCGCTACCTCGGTCGGTCCTGAATGTGCCCATGAAGGCTGCTAGGTCGATGAACCTCCCCGGGATTCTGAGCCTGACACTCAGGGCCCTCTCGGGCACCTCAGCGGCTATCACTGGCCTTACCTTATCTGATGACCTTACTGTACAAGATAATCGATTCACTGGTGTCGATGACATATTCTTCGTGCTGCTGCTGTTGCTGTGGGGGGAAGTGTCGGCCATTTATTGGCAAAGGGAACCCCTGACCCAGTCGATACGTCCTTGATGATGTTGCTTTATCAGGCTGTATGATATGAGGGCCTACCAGGTCTGGCTAGCTACCTATTATATAGGCGTCTTACGCAGCAGTCTTGGAATATGCGAATGTACTCCCCCACACACTGCCTGACAAGGTGAACTAATTTCAGGAAAGTCCGCTCGATTTGTCATCTGTGACCGCTAAAGTGTACATTCTCCATTGTGAGTTGAGAAAGCAGGCACCCGAAGTTGCAAAGGGAGGCTGGCAGAGTTCACGACCTGTGGACTCGGGGAGCCGGTGAGCCATCGACGATGGTAGCTTGTCCGTGCATGTTCAACATTTCTCCCACATAATCTCAACTCAACACCATAAAAGGATTCACATTCTTCGTCTCCTCCACATGACAGCTATGTTCTAAATGATGTTTCCTCCCCTCCTGACTTATACTCACTAACATCGTCCATAGTTCTCGCCAAGGTCTGCAATGCCGACAGTCCGCCATGTAACTGTAATGATACAAAGGTCACCACACCCAAGATTCCACTGCCACAGCCGGCTACGTCAATTCTGCCTATGTCCCTCTGCAGCGCCTCCAGCCTCTTCAACTTCTCCCCTTGAACCTCCGTAATCTTCTTATAGGTGTTTGCCTCCTCGGTCAAGCGTCTTATCTCTCTTCCGTAGCCCTCCCTAACATTTTCCAACTCCTTTTCCAGCCTCCCCTTCTCCTTCCGCAGACCGTCAGCATCACCAGCGGTCCGCTTCAGCCTGTCAAAACCAATCACCGATACCAAAGCGCCTCCTTGACAAGGAGGTACAAGGAGTCCTTGTACGGAGAAAACGGTTTAGCACTCAAACGGCAGTTCTGCAGTGGTGGACTACTCCACGGTGCTGCTAGGCAAAGACTAACGATCGGACACACCGAAGCGTTTCCTCATGAGCTTCATCCATCAACTGCTGTGCCTCCATGCTTCGCCTCTTTAGCCGGTCGTTCTCCTGTGCCAGCCGCTCCAACTGGGAGGTCTTCATCAGGTCCAAATCGGCCCTCAAACGGCATAGCTGACTCCGGAGCCAATCGCCACCCAGTGGTATGCCACCACCCACTACCTCCTCCCTGGACTTCGCTGCCTCTTCCTGTCGCTCAGTCAGCATGACTCTGGCCTCATGCAGCTCACGCTTAAGAGTCTCCACTTGAACCTGTTGCCTAATAAATCCCCTACGATGCGCTATGGCCCACGCAATCTATATCTTCCCTCATCTTAAGGAGTAGCTGTTCCATCTCCTGTCTAAGCGTTTTCAGCTCCTTCTCAGCTACTCGCCTATTAGCCAACTCTCGATCACCTCTTGCCACTTGCTCCGCCTGACTGCAACAACTAAGTCAATGACGGTCATGACTGCATAAGGGAGATTCTCAGACTAAACTCCCTCAAGAGGCGAGCTACTTTGGACAATTTCCCAACCATGCTTCGTCGCAAAGGAGACATTATTTACCCGCCAACTAGAGTGCGCCGATGAATCCAATTCCCTATGTTAATTCAACTAAGTCACCCATCACCCATTCTTCACCGCTGTAGTTGAGCCCCAATTGAGGACAACCACGACGATGAGGGTCTGAACCACCGCCGACGGTAAAATCAACTTCCTGCCTCCCAACTGCCGGGCCGTATGATGATAACATAATATACAATAAATTATAATCCAACTTGTTATATTATACCATATATCTTACATCTATAATAATCATCAATTTCAATATAACAATCCAGCACCCCAGTGTGATGATCCCGAGACCACCTTCTCAGCTTCACTTCGTTCTAATTCCTTCCTACACTCCGCCAGCTTCACCGTCACCACCGGCAGTTGCTTCGTCTCTCCCCTCAGCTTCTCGCACTCCTTCTGGAGGACCACCATTTCTCTAATCCACCAGTTCCCTGACACGCATCTCTGCCGTAGCCCTTCCTACCGTTCAACATGAGCTAATCTTTCCTCTGCTGCAGCCCTCCCTTCTTTCACTTTTTCGTATTCTTCCCTCAACCCTTCACACTCCTCTGTGAGCTCTCTCGTCCGACGCTCCAAAGTTGTCTCGTCATGCCGTATTATGTCTCGAGCTGCTACCTGCATCATGCACTCCTTGACTCAGATGAGCTCCATTTAAATAGGTACTATGGAGTTGAAAACCTAACTACCACACCCCACCTCTTCAAGAAGTACCGCTAGTTTTGAATGTCCCCAAACTGGCTAAAATGGTTACGTACAATTCAGCGTGTAACACTGGTGACAAATCAGTCAAAGGAGACATAAACCTCTACTCGCCCTCCTCCTACTCGTCGTCGAGCGGAGTATATATCTACTCCCCGAAGCCAGCCGCCCAGCCAGCTTCATACACTAATAGACCAAACCGGTCATGTGCTTGACCGACTCATACATGCACATTGTTCTAGGTTCCTAGTGGCCGTATTAGCCCAACGTTTATCGACTTTCTATCGTATTACTACACGCGTTTCCATTATTCTTAACGCCTTATCCCGCTCCTCCATTATAACCTTTAATGATGCCATCTCAGCCGACATTCTGAACACTGCCACTGAAGACTCTACTGGCGCTCAGCCCGACCCCACTTGTGTAGCTTTTCGTCTCCTTGCTCTATAATGTCCCTGAGGCGTCTCTCAGCATAGACCCTTTCCGCCCATATTTTATCAGTTTCCTCATCAGCCATCTTCAACTGTCGCTTAATGCATTCAACTTCCTTGTTTGCCCTCTCCAGCCTCGCCTCCGCCTCCATATTCCCCCTGGCAGCGGCCATCTCACCTACCACAACGACAACAACAAACAATAACAACAACAACAACAATAATAACCGCCCTACAACAGAAATTTAAACCATGTAGATCGACGCACCGCAAACTAATAGGCGAGAGGAAAATCGTTCGAGATTTGCCATTTGGAAGGGCACTGCGAAAATCCAAGCAGAAGATGGCGATGTATTCTCGAACCCGTCACGTAGGCGCAAGTAAGCGAGCGACAGCAGCAGCAGCAGTAACGATGATGCTGTGGTGTAACTATCAGCCATGGCTCGCACCACTATAGCACCATGTTGTTGATCTAATGCTTCCATGACTGACATACTGAATCAGTATAACACCATACTCTACACTCAGCACACTCATAACACAGCTCTCGCGCCACACCTACTCTCTCGCCTATCTTCCTCCATTCCTCTCCGCAGCTCCTCTATCTCCTTTCCCTTATCAGCCAGTGCCCTCCTCAATTCCTTCACTTCATGCTTAATTGCCTCCCTTGGAGTGCCACCAGCTGGAGACGCTCTGCCATTGCTTTGCCGTTCTCCTTCGGCAGCGTCTGCCTTCTTAACCAGCAATGAATTCTCTATAGAAAGCAGCTGAACCTGTTGCTGCCCGCTGCCTCAACACATAATTCATCATCAACTCACCTGCTTCCGTAAACTCTCGATCAGTACAGATTCCCCTTCCACCAGCCGAGGCTTGGCGTCTGGCGTCTGTTGAATAGACTGGCGAATCATAGTCAACACTACTCGAGTGGCATAGCCCTACTCCTTCTGCAATGTACATTGACAACGCAAAGGCATTGTGATGATTAGTAGCACTGATCTTAGCCTAAAAGCTCTCTCGCTAGGCCTGGTTGGCTCATAGCATGACGAAAGAAATACCAAAGTAATACTGCCGGAGATACCGCTCTTCTCCTCTTTGGCGGCGGGGAGCCTTGCCGACCCCTCATAACCTCATCTACGCACTACTAGAGACTAAACCACATAGAGACCGAAAAGTGATATTATTAGTAGAATAATTTCGCTGCACTGACAAGAGGCCATCGGACAGGAAGGCGGCTATGGATGATCTCACGACAATAATAATGATGGCTAGTAACGAGAGCATAGGGACTCAGCGGTGATGATGATGCCTCATAAGTCATCACTAAGACGGCAGAGCCTATGCGGAAAAATAAGGCATCTCCTTGTGTACAGCCACTCTAGTACAGATAAGACCATAGAAAGGAGGTGCATAGTTTGACTAACGTTACAACAAAAACATAATGATAGTGGTGATCTAACGCTGATGCTGCTGCTGGAAAGGGATACGATTCAAGGGTCTAACATACATATGCACCAGCAACAGCAGCAGCAGCACAATGACGGCAAGTAGCAGACGGTGGTCATCTTAGACGCCCCGATTTCAGCCATCTTGTTGTATCTTATCAAGTGTTACATAATAACAAATCACTATCATCAAACTTTGACGACAGGCGGTAATGGGTTCTGGTGTATCATAACAACAACAACCATGGCAAGAATGACGAATGATACACTTTGCAGCTCTAAAAGAAGGAGTTGCTGGAGAGATCACTCCCAATAGGACAGCAACAACAACAATAATAATAAGCCAGGAGCCAGCGGTAGTTGACTACGACGATTACACGAAGTCATCTCGACACTTACGTCCGTAAAAACGATAATGGTATCAAATGCCTAACTACTGCTCATCAAAGATCTCTACCGACACATCCTATGCTAATAGTCTCCTAATAATATATAACGGTAGGGATGATGAGTAGACTGGTTGAGGACTGCTAGTCTTGAGAAGGAGGAGGATAAAAACGATGAAAACTAGTGTAGTGGTGGTAGTAGTAATGAATAAGTGTAGAAGGAGCAGTGGCTTCGTAAATAACAACAACAGCAACAGCAGCACTGCTCCATTTGCTTGATAATAGCTCAGGATTCACCACTAGGAAAACTACCAGCAGCAGAACAGCGGCCATGATTATCGCTATGTCGAGCGACAAGGCCGGCGGCGGCAAACGATTACGGACTGCTAGAACAGCACAATCATAATGGTACCAACTATTTTCTAACTAAATTACGAGAAAAATAACGTCGGTTACAAATACCAACACAGACAGACTTTCGATCAATCTTAAACGGATGAGCAATAAGTGGATGGTGACGACGGAGTAGAAGGAGTAGGTGTAGGCGGGTTCAGGACGTTCTCTACTTGCTCTTTGTAGGCAGAGTATTCCTCCGGAGCCACAAACAAGCGGTAGTCTGAAAGAAAATGCCCTACCCGGGGATCGAACCAGGCTGCTTACGTATCATGTCGAGAAATGATGCCTCTAGCGAGTTGAGCTCCCTAGTGGACACACCACCGACCTCTGCGTATCTTTTATTTGCATAATAACAATCATCATAGTACTTAGCAGCCAGAGTCAACGCAGTTAAAAGCAACCTGACAAGAATTAAATGCTTCTGGTGATTAGACAACCTACAAAGACAATTAAACGAGATTAATGCCGTCAATATGGAGTCCTAATTACTATTGGATATTTATAAAACGAGGGAAATGGTGCTATCAGCAATTGATGTTGTTTTTAACGTCTTCAGAGTGCTTCACCAGAAATAATTAATTTCATAACCACTTTCTAGACGCGAGAATCCAATCGGCTCATTCGCTGTTGATCATCAATGCTAAGAAAACAATGCCAATGGCATCAGTGAACATCACGCCGCAAGGAATTCCGAAGCTTATCAACTTCGCTGATTTCTCGATCATTAAAAATAAGCTCACCTGTGTATATTCAAACGTGTGATGTTGAATGACTGGTTAGTGGGCTGCTGTTTTTGGGATTGTGCCGCAGCCGCCCCTGTTGTCTCCTCCCAGCATGAGCCAGCATTCGTTAAGTTATCATCGTAGTCATCGATAGTTGTTCTTGTTGACTCCTTCACTGCACGGTCCAAGTATATCAGGGCGATGACAAAACATTCGCCGGAACAATTAAAAAATCTAGCTAGTCTCGAGAGGTAGTCGGAGACCGATATGTCTGAATATGACGACGATGACGGCACTTACCTATAGTTACTCATGCCACCACCACCACCATCTTACTTGGCACTGTCACAGAGTGATATCGTGAACGGAGAGGCATACTGTTTGGTAGCATACTCCGCTCTTTCTCCTCCCCTATGTAAATAAGATGGTCCAAGACTTTGGTTAGAGCTGGCAGCTGAGCAAGCCACACTATAAAAAACCAGACTGCGGTGCAGTAAGCTTACGAAGTAGGCGAGGTCTGTCCTGTCGAGGGTGTCCCCGGCTACCTCCTGGCGACTGGAACCATCGCTTGAAGAACGAGGATCGCTTCGCCTGTGATGTTTCAACGAGGAGGAGGCCGAAGACGAGGCTTCGACAACATCACTATCAGCATCAGTAGAGGGGCTTGGCCATGGCACGACGGTAGAGGCTTTAGTACTGGGACCACACCCACTACTTCCGTCTGTACCTAGACGAGTAATAAAGTAGTATAAGAAGCTAGATAAATGTGATGAGAAAGTGAAGGCATGAAAAGCATAGATAGATGTTATGAGGTAGAACAAAACTATTACGTTCGATGATCACCATCAATAGGACTTACTCTGACTAGGTGACGTAGTAACGCTTAGTACAGACTGAGTAACATATGCCTTCTTTCCGACGATACCATCTTTCCTCATTAACCGATCATTCTGCGATGCGAATGATGACGAGGGGAAGCTAATACAGCAAGTCGACGGAGACGACATCGCTGCCGATCTTCGTTGTTCCAGCTGCCTCCTGGCTTGTCTCGGGTTTCTATGCCTCCGCATAGAGCTAGTAGCTCCACTCTCTCGTCCATTGCTCTCATCACGTGGGACGGCGGCGGCGGTGGTGTAAGACTCCATTCCTCCTCCTCTTCCTGCTGATGTGGCCGCGGCGCCGACGACGGCCCAAGAGGAACGAGAAGCACCTTCTGTTTTCGACGGTATACAAGACGTGGTTGCCATGCAGTCAAACCGACTTCAAAAAGCTAGGGAAAGGTTTGGTGGGAATCAGCCAGTTAGAACTACTTGCTCTATTTCGGATGCCTGACAGTTATTCTTGAAAGAATATGAGCGAATTAATAACACAACACGAATGGAGGACATCTGTGAGAAATACGGACTCTTGTTGTATTATCACATACACTACGGTGATGCTGATACTAACGACGATTATAACAGTCTATTACCGTATAGACTACATCAACAACAACCACCGTTAGACTACGAGGCTCATCATTTGCCCGCCGGAGTTTACAAGAGAGTTGCTTGAAGCTACCGCCAAGTCGGTAGCTATTATAGCGGCGGCAACTCCACGGTCTAACTATATTGGCAGGATTTCCTTGCACACCATTATAGTAATGATCACAGTAACCGCGGTGTAATGCTATTCTATCACCAATGAACTCACAACCCTCTCTATAGAATGAAAAGTCACCCAAAGTAGTCAATGCAAAACTACTGGTTTTGCAAGCTTGCTACAAGCATCATCAGTGCAGCCAACGCAAACGTTGGTGCTCGAGCGCCGCCACCCGTAAGTGGGGCTTGCAAGCGAGAGAAATTGATAATTCTGTTGCTGGTGTATAGCTCGTAATGCGGCCAGCGGCACTACTGCAGTACATAGTTATCATAAAGTCAGTATAATATAAAATCGATAACTGTTCATCTACTGACAGAATGATAAACGACGATATTTGACAATACGTCATCAAACGGCTGTTGCTACTGCAGATTCCACACCATCCCACAGGCAGTCGGTACATAACAGAAAAACTGGTTAGAAGAACGAGCCTTCTAGCCATTTATTAGCCAAGGCAATACCTTCTAACGACATCTTCTATTGAGGAGGAGAGTCACAGTAATCCCGAGGCATTAATGTAAACATCATCATCATTATCAGCTACTACGCTTAATAACTACAATGACAATAACAACAATGATAGATCGGTGATGACGATAAATAAAATGGTCTGCTAAACGCAGCCGGGTGGTGTTATACGAAGGCCACCATCGCCACCATCACCACCACGACGATGATGATGAATGATATTAATAAGAATAATAATAATGACATAGACGACGACAACAACAACATCATTCAAAAGAATCATACAACAGTCAAGCCTTGCACAAAAGCGATACAAGCAATAACGGACAACTACCTCTTCAGAGGAGGTCCGTCATCATTTATACCGTGCGCTGAGTGATGATGAGTAGCAAAAATTGAGAACATCTATTATGCTTTATACCCACTCACATGACGATAGAAGGAGAAGCTTATAACAACAACAAAGGGAAAATTAACGTGATGAGGCCCTCATCATGAGGGTCGCACTGATTATTATGAGACAACAACTACTAATACAACAGATCAATGACCGCCGCCGTTAAGATGGATGCCATGCCAACCACATCAGCCATTCGGGTGGTATGGTGGAGGCAAGCACAACCACAGCAGCAACATCATCATCATATCTATCAAATGGTATACTAATGGAACTATGTAATCGTACTACTACTGACAAGTATTATTAGTTACATGATAATAAAGAGTAAAAAGGAGGAGGATGATGACAGCTAACAACAAAGCAACGACAGTTAATGGTAACAGTAATAACACTTCATAGCATGACAATATATTCAATTGCCATCGACTATTACAATACCAACTACTAGGTGCAAGTATAGATCAAGTATCTTTGCTGCTTGCACTTAGGCTATCTGACCAGGTGGTGGAGAGCTAATGGCTTCAGAGGTGGTATGGTGATGCTAGAAACCTCCATCGATGGAGGAGTTGGAGGAGTCCAACCAGCAAAACAGCAGCTTATAACTCAGCTTCACCACAACGTCGACGATAATAACAGCGGATTCACCATCCCTTACTTCGTCGTGCAATCTTGCGATAGAAACACACAACTACAGGCTAACACCCCCAACAGCATCAGCACAATCTGCTTAAAGGAAGACGACATGTGAAATATAAGGGGCAAAGTATGAGGAAGATTATGGCGGCTCGGAAACAGTAGACGGTGTTGTTACGAATCGTCGTGAATGTTACCAGATAATTCTAGCCACCATACTCATACTTGCAATGGCTATGCAGTAGCCGACACTGATTCACATTGTAATAAGTGGATAAAAAGGGCAGCATCCAAATAGCAGTAATCCAGTAATGGGCTAATGTTGACTGTGAATGTAGAGTACCTATACCCACACGTGTATAGGTGATATATAAAAGGTGATCATTATCATAACATTAATCATTGCTCGCCACGGTGCAGCTTCAACTCATCATCAAACCTCACAGAAGAGGAAGAGGATGAGGAGAACCACGACGTCGTAGCGGTGGACTGGCTACTATGACTTCGACTCAAACGGATATCATCAAAGTCGTTCTTAGAAGGTGACAGACCAAAGCCTGCTGCTGACGACGACGAGGGAGAAGATGACAGCGGTAGTGCTGATGCAGCACCATCATCTACCCCATCGCCAGACATCGGCAGCCGAGGCTTCGTGGTTGACATCGGGCTCACACTGAAAATGAGCTTCCAATAACAAACGTACTCATCTGGACCAACATAAAGGGAGAAATCTGGAAGAAGAATGGGCATTAATAAGCACGTTAACTCCTCCTACCAATGAGCTTCAACATCGCAGCTTCCAGCCTGTTGAGCTCTACTGTAGACGTAAGACACCCGACTTCGGCATAACGTTTATTTGAATAGTAGAAATCATCGTTGAACTTTACAGCCAATACAAGGGAGGTTAGAATCAACCTAAAGATACGCATGTCGACAACAATCTTAGCCTTTATCGCTGATCTCCCTCCCATCATCACCTATGGACGTTGTAACTGGTTACATAGAGAGGAGTCGACGTGGCTGCTGTGGCCTTGACAGCTCTGTCAAGATAGACCAATGCCAGGACAAAGCATTCAGAAGAACAATGGAAGTATTTGGAGAGTCTTTCAAGATAACTCCAAACAGATATGTCTGAAATAATAATAAGTGCATCAACAGCAGTAGCATCAGCCTTACAAGGTATATATGATCCAGTAAACTCCGGGTGATTCACTGGACTATTATTAATAATTCTTGAACTTTCCATAGCGTCACCAATCTCTATCATATTCAACAAAATCGTCATCAAACCTCTAAGCTACACACAGACAACAACATAAATACAAAGCACCACAACCCTGCACAAGCTGCACTTACGAACGTCAGGCCCTCGTCAACGGTGACTGCTAATCCACTATAACCACCACGACCATCTACACCACCTAGATACGATATACACAAGCTTTCAGTGGAAGGCAGTACTAACCTGTGTCTGGAGTATACGGGTAACCATATGAAGCTGCATCACCTTTTTCCGATTCATCATCAGTGACCAGAATTGGCGCAGCGCTCGAGTGCAAATGAGCATAATCCGGGAACATCATCATCCTTGGGATGAAGTAAGCGCTATTGGCGGCACTTGAAGAGCCATAAACCGCCATTGCAGCAGTATGAGTATGCAGTGGTTGTTGCCAGGGTTGTGCTGTGGCCATATACGGCCAAGATACTGCTGTGGTATAATTGTTAGATAATGCTTGATACTGCCATAGATTATTGCCAGTATACATAGGCTGATTCTCGGAAGGGAGGAGCAGCCTGTACATACTTCGCTCGTCCTCTATGGGCATAACAACAGAACCATACGTCCTGTCATCAACAATTCCACCTGCGTTGTTATAGTCACCGGACACTCTTGGAAATCGATTTAAACAAGTAGGATGGCAACATTGCTTTACGTCGTCGTCGTCATCGTCTGTTGATAATGCTACACCGTTGTAAAGAGCGTGGCTCCTTTGCATCGTCATCCTTTTGCAAGCTCTATCGCCACAGCGAAGATTTTTTCTTCCGCGTCGTCGACATACAGCTGTTGGTCGTGGAAGTTCACTGTACTGAGTTGAGGCAGATGAAGACGCCGTGGCGGTCCTCTTCGATAGACTGCTGCCTCCCTCAGGCAAAACTCGGTTGAACGGCTTATGGTCACCTTGTTGCCCTAAGCTCACCAACATTATTAAGACTAATACACCACTACAGAGAATACTATCATTGTCAACTTGAAACACCACTATATCCAACAGAACAAGGGAAACAAACAAGAACGAATTAGAACAACCCACGAAATGACATGCATAATAGGTTAACCAACAGTGGGGCGACCGTGTCAAGATGCATGTAGAGGTGGCGGGATATGGCTGAAGGTAGGAATTCTCCTTTAGGATGCTTATCAAGAAGCAATTGAACTGATAGCAAAGGATGCGCACTGAGCTAGCATTTTGCACAATAATTGTCCCTTTGTCATTAAAACGGCTCACTGGCCGAGGCATGGGTGACCCAAGAGCCGCTAAAGTCGAATTGGATGTGCAAAAATGAGTCAACAGCAAACAAACAAACATCTAGTGTCTTCAACTTCGACAATAGAACAGACCTGCGGACAACAAGTATGGTCGGCATCGCCAGACGCTGTCACTAAAATTCCATGGAAATGTCACTAAATGGAAGTAGGTAACCAGACCCTGTCA
>JAAPAO010000631.1:0-19923 GCA_013115145.1 Perkinsus chesapeaki
CGAAGATTTCACTGCCCACGCGACCGGGATACATGTCACTCAATTGTTCCACCAGATCAGGAAAATCACTGTCAATGGAGGGGGCTAGACCAAGTATGCTGAGTGGTGGGGAAGAAGTAGGCGGAGGAGTTTGATCCATTATCAGACCGAAGATGATGTTTTGAGCTACGAAACCACCGACGCTCAAGGTGCCTCTGTGCTGAAAGATCTTGGTCATGACTTTGTCTTCGTACTCGACAACTTCAATCGGTTGGTGAGGCTGGCATGGAGCGGGGCACTGATAGCAACCAGGACTGGAGGTCTTACAGTACCCTGGTTTAGATGAGCGCTCAAGCCAATCTTTCCAGACAAGGGTGAGATGATAGGAACCGGTATCGATAAACATAGTCACTGTGTTACTGTCGGCTCCAACTTTGGTGAATAGACCACGGCCGACAGCCAGAAGGTTACCGTAAGTGATATTCAACTTCAGTGCCAGTCCGTAGCCAGCCAGTAGTAACCAAAGTGAAGTTATAAAGGAGAGCTTCTGACACATTGACAACATAAACGAGATTATATACTGCTTCCAGCAACGGAAGAGGTTAAGCTGGCATAGTGACATGGAAGGGCCATATGCGCCACGCTGACAGTGATGGCGTGGTCATGGCGACGGAAGAGACAGTATATAAAAAACTCGCTAGTATGAATAAAAATGTTTGATTGCATCGAAGCTCAGTATCATCATCGTAGAGAGACGTGATGTCCCGGAAAGTCAGCGAAATACTGCTAAGGCGAAGACGATCAAGAGACGCTGCTGAGATGGCCATTGGGGCATTCGGAGTAGAGCGCGGCGCAGATCTCTCCAGATGGAAGCACAGCAGGGGAATTCGCACCTTCGAGTACTTCCGGAGGCTTTTACATGCCGATGGTTGAGTAATAACCTTGCACATCTGGCTGTTGTGAGTCTACAAACCACACTCGGCGACGTTTGTATGTAGTCCGACTTTGCACCGTTTCGAGTCCTGCACTTTGTGTGGCGCAGCCGGGGGTCCGCGGTGATCCAAATGCATGATGCATGCAGTGATGAGGCACCCAGTGAACACGTGTATCTCTTATGATTTTGGCCTAGCACTACATGAGGAGACTTGGTTCTGAGTCACGCGCCTTCGTAACAGTGGGATGATGCAGGTTATTTCGTCTGCGGGTAGCAGCGTGTACAGCACGTCAGATTCTCACACTTCAGACGAAAAGCTCCGCGGGCTGTTGATCTGAGCCCTCCAAAACGGACACTCGGAGCACATCACGCGTTTGTCGTAGGAGTGTATTGCATACATTCCCACCCTAATAGTGGCACCCTTAGTCGATGCACTGTATTGACTCAGGGCAAACAAGTCTGCGCGTCGCTGCAGCTTTATTATGAAGTGTTCATGCGGCATGAACTTCATGCCCATTAACTTGCATTATGCATGAATCATGCAATTAACTTGATGGAGCAGGTTTGGAGTTGGAGAGCATCCGGAGCTACCGAGAGTAATACCTGAAATACATACCCGCAGTAGGAAATTGAAACTACATAGCCTGACCGAGGCATCGCGTATACCTCGGCTTCAGGATGAAGCTAACCTTTGCTTCAGTAAAGGTAGAGCGTCTAGAATGTTCAGTTCGGCCGCACTAGTAGGGCTAATACCTGGGTAAATCTTTCTGACTTGGAGAAGTGCCTTAGTTGATGACACACTGCAATTTACTATCTACTGAATTATATTAGGTGACATCAAGTGGGAATTGTCTAATTGATGCCTTGTACTATGATAGTTCTACTATCCATTAGATAGTACAAGGCATCAGTTAGGTAAGTGGATAGTATCCAACATCATCGATGCAGCGTGGAGCACTTTATCGATTCCGGGGCAAGTCGAGGGTGACATCCACAGTGCACTGATTCGTGATGCGTACTGTGTTGCACAGGAATCTGGTATGCTGTAAGGCTTAGTCTTGCGGGAGATGAGACTATCCAACTGTTGATCATCCATGGTTTGATTACGCTGAGTTTCCAGCAGTGCGCTGCAATTGCAAGAAGGATGCGTCGACGTCCGGAATTGAGCCTTGCTGCTCATAAACCATATTTGTGCTGCTCCCGTATATCACTGATAAACATACTCCTGAATGGAGCTGTTGCATTGAAGGAAAGTATTGAGGAAAGGCGAGCAAATTATGAATCTACTATCACCAACAGTTGAATAGTTCGCGGATCTGAGTATAGTAAGCGAGGGACCACCTCGGGTGGTGGACACCGGGTCGATGAGTTTTCCACGCGATGCTCAATTATTTTGGTGTTAAAAGGAGCTTTTGACAGTACAGAAATAAAGAGACCTACTGATAGCTATACTCCCTGCTGGAGCTAGCATAGGCTCACACTGCCCCCGGTTACTACGCCTGTGGTTCTCAGCATAAAAAGCTGGAAAGGAGACGATAAGAATTTATGAGGCTTTAGAATGGATTCCCACACAAACCGTCAGATCCTCCGGTGTTCGTAAGATTTAGCAATTAAATTTTACCCGCCATGACGTTTCTTGTACTGATGACACTTTTGACAAGGCGTCTTCGTCTGGATTGTGTTTGCCACATCGGAACTATTTCAGTCATATTAGTCATTGCTGCATCAAATACAGTATATAACACGGGTTCGCTCAAAGGGAGTAGTCTTATATCTCAAATCCGTTACTACTACAGTCCTCCAAATTAACTTAGAATATCACGTTTTTGTGACCATTCTCCGCCAGATTTGCGACTCTATGCCCAAAACTCAGAGAGTCTCGTAAAACTAGTAACTTACTAGTTACAGAAAAAGTCAAATTTTCAAAATGAAACGAGTTCCGACTATCCTACTCTCATTTGGATGGAGTGAGGCAATCGTCAGGCTGCCGCTAACTGACGACGGTCACTACTTCATGACCGAGCTACTTGTAGAAAATCAACCATTGGGTATGGTGGTGGACACGGGTTCGATAAGCTTCCATGTGATGTCAAACCATCTGGTTTCTCATGATGGCCTGAAAGAGCGGGCTATGGACGCATTGCAGAAGAAGAGCTTGAAAGTGAAGAAGTATGAAAATGTGCGAGTTTACATGGTGAGTGTCCAAGGTTCACTATCGTTACCATCAACTCACAATATTCTCGAGATGGACTTCAATGTTGGTATTGGTGCACGAGAGGTGACACCAAGCGGCGAGGTGAGAGTATACCATGTGCATTCACTATTGGGCTTGGGCTTTCCTCGTCACCCATCTGGGTCATTCTTACAGCAGCTCATTGCTCATGGAGTAATTCAACAGGAGTATTTTACTGTGACGGTTGACAGATATGGTAATGGCGAAGTACTCCTGGGTGAGCTGAAACCGCAAGACGCACAAGAGGCTGGTGAACTTGTCTATCTTCCGATTTACGTAGACTCACGTCACCGCAAGAGATGGGAAGTTTATGTTACCAACATTCGCTGCTATTTTTCACCAGAGCGCTTTTTCAATGTGAAGGTGGAAGCGCCCGCCTTGATAGACACCGGTGCTCCTGGCATACACGGTCCGAAGAACCAGATCAATTTGCTAATAAGAGCCGCTAGTTTTGCTGCGAGTGAAGTACGTGGCAAGAACATAACAACGAACAACTCGCGCACGGTGTTCTATATTTCACTCGATGAAGTGAAATACTTGCCTAAGCTCCACGTATTCTTCAGCTTAGGAGGTGGTAAGACTATGTCCCTTGCCATTGACCCACATCAATACATCAATCACGTGACGTCACCATCAGTCAAGTCGCGCCATGTTTTCATGGGGGCTAGCCAAGGGTGGTCCCTCGGTATGCCGTTATTTCGAGGTCGGTCCGTTCGATTCGACGCGATAAAGGGGGCCATAGGACTGGCTCTCACGGGAGCTTAACAAACACTCTTCATAATTATGTTGACTGACTGTGTTGTATTACTGTAGTTGTTTATCGTTCACATGGGCCGATGATGTTACCGCAAACATGAAAGCTTTGTGTTCCCCGAGTCGTGAATAAGGGCAGAAACTTCAAGACTTCTTAATCGAGTCACTCAACGAACCAAACATTAAAAGAAGTCCATAAAATTGATATCATCAGAGTCTCGAAACCGAAGGCATCGAAGGCGTGTCAACGTTGATCAAATGGGCTCTCAGAATAGCATGAAGTTCTTCTTCACATTGCATCATCAGGGCATGGCCAGATTCTGGCAACTCGATCACTTTTGTGAGCTCGGGTATTGACAGTCTAGCGACTTGCTTCGACGACTCCGGCGGAACAAGCTTATCCTTCCCGCCATAGACAATAAGAATCGGCATCTGACACAATCAGGGAACTGGGCTGACCAGACACTTCGAGTGGTGAAGTTACCCGCAAAACATCGTGGAACTGCCTAATTCCTTCTTCACCGACAGAGTGTTGTAATAGACCAGCAATCTGCTTTAAAACATCGGCAGCTTTGGTGTTTGGGAGCTTCTTGTACGCGTCGGCGACGTCAGGCGGTAAGCTCTCACGGCCGATACGACTGAAGACCTTGACTATTTCAGTCCTGATAAAACACAGTCCAAAGGTTAACCTGCTTACGAGAACTTGCTTGTGTTTATGGCGCCACTTCCTTGGGAAAAGTATCCGCAGTATAGGATGGTCAGCATTCACTTTGCCTGTAGTTGGATCCCTCAATGGGCCTCCTCCTCCTGACACTATCAGAATGAGCATATCAGTCATTGCGCGGAGAGATGGTAAACTAGACAAGCTTGCTTTGCAGTGGGTTGTTATCAAAACCAGTGACTTAATTCTGAACCGCAGCGACTTCTGAGAAATACTTGCTGGTGAGAGCGAAGTGTACGTCCGCTATACCTGGGCTATCATCAAACAAAGCCTCTGTGCAATCATACCGCCCATGCTGACTCCCATCAAATGGAAGTCGTGCCACCCACAGGCTTCAACGCATGCGATGGCGTCTTCAGCCATGGACGTTATCGTATGGGAGCGCCTGGAAAGAAAAAGATTTGTGACATTGCTAATACGAGGTGGAGGAAATCAACTACGCGCAGGATCATCCAATAGCATCGAATAAGCTCATTCCTCAAAGACCAAAGACGTTCCAGAAAACCCAACTGCAGTTTGCTTGGTTTTAACAACCGTAATGAAGTAGGGAGACGCATGTGAGATCTAACTGATATTTAATATCACATGGTTTGCCGTAA
Organism: Perkinsus chesapeaki; assembly: GCA_013115145.1. Lineage (NCBI taxonomy): Eukaryota > Perkinsozoa > Perkinsida > Perkinsidae > Perkinsus > Perkinsus chesapeaki. Next base: position 5,220 of record JAAPAO010000631.1, read on the forward strand.
AGATGTAACTGAGAAGCGTACAACAGTGATACTTTCAGATGCATGATAGCTGAAATAGTTGCCTATTGCTAAGATACAGCTGGCAGATGAACAGAGTGTCATGTAGGAAATACATGCATAAATACATTGAATGCCTCGAGCGCGTTCGACTGTACATGGATAATTTTCCCTTGTCTTTAGCAGGGTCAGCATAACTAAATCCGACACCACGGTTATCGACAAGGAGTAGCTCATAGCCGATGGAAGCTAGGAAGGCCGTCTGAAATGAGCAGTCTGCGAGGAATGGTCGATGAAGCAACTCACTTGCGGAGCCCAACATATATGTGGCATAGCAAGGCCCATAATCATCACTATGTGACCTTTAGCAGGGGCATCCTCATTTGATTTCACCACGGTATGATATATACGGTATCCATCCGGCCTGGTGACCCACGGCATCCGAACGGGTAACAATAAACTACAACCAGAGCAGGAGCATTTCTGGAATATCTCTCACACGGACTCCGACGAGCGTTAGAAGCCGACAGCGGCGTGAATGAGCCTTACGCTAATCTGTTTATGTTGGACAATATTGCGGAAAGCACTCACCCAACATTGGCTTCACTCGACACAGTTTAACAGTAAAGAACACCTTAACCGAATGTCGTGTAATGGACATAAATGGGACCGGGAGAAATGCTTCCGGTGTCAGTCTTTACGGCATGTCGACCGGGAGATACTCTGGGATCGTTAAGGAACCTAAAATAGAACATATAGTTTTGGAGGAATGGTATCCGTTTTATAGATAAAAGGACGGGTAAATATTATTATATGAATAGATGATAGTATACAAGGGAAGGCGTGCAGAGAAAAAACATGCCGCAATCAGTTAACGTCAATAAAGGCCCCCTCAACCTGATGGCTTCAGAAGTGGCTTTCGGACAGCTACACATCAATGAGCACCCACTACGCTACTGAAATAGTTACAGAGGCAACGGTAACTACACTCTGGAAAAGTAGGCGCTGCAGATCCATGCTAACTAAGGGCTAGTAGAGAGAGTGCCATAAAGAAGTGCTGACCTTCTTGTTCTTGGAAAACTGAACTTGGCGCTCGAGACAACCTTGGTAGAATCAAACCCGCTGGGATTAGTGCTACTGCCTAAAACAGAAAATATGCCCTTTTCTTGATTGCCACCCATATCTCACTCAAAACGTCACGCCACTGAAGCTTGGCCTGTGGGCCTGAAGCATCCGAACTGCTCGAGGGGAAGCTGCCGAAGTATTCTGCTGGCCCAGGCACCTCCCTATTGCGATAGCGAAGGCTCGATACCTGAAATCGGAAATCGTGTTCCATCGTGTTCTCCCTAGATCGAAAGTCCACAGAAACTCATTGTTGGTCGATTCGATAAAGCTATGAAAAGGAGAAGCTTACAACTCCCCATAAAGAGCGGTCGACACTCGCACTCGGCCATAAGACTGCTACATGTATCGCTCAGTCATCTGCCTCAGAAATAACAACTCGTACGCAGCACGATCCTTCGGAACGCAATTCTAGCCTCGAGTGCGGCGTTCGTTCTTCGCCTTTTCATCGTTGACAGACGGTCTTAGAACTACTCACATGTGTTGGCGAAGAAGGCAAATCTCAAGGAGGGTCCCATCTCTTAGGAGCTTTTGATTTCTATAATGAGGCGCGGAGGATACTGCAAAGCTCAGCTAAGTAAATTCCTCATGGGAATACTAACAGATATACCAACGACTATGCCAGACGATCTAGGGACTTGCCTCATCGTGCGGCTTCTGTAGCAAGTATCGATCTGCTCGACCAAAGGAATAGCTTGCACTTCTACTAATGGTTGGATGCACTTTCATATGTGTTCGACTTATTCCTATAGTTCTATCTGCACCAAAGATACCGTTAAAAGCACTAAAACGTAACCGACCACTTCCACGGGCCTTCCGCCAATAATGAGTGCTCCCGAGCATCGAGCTTCCGACGCCTCTCACACTGACAATATACCTTATCAGCTACAACCGAACCAACGGAAGGGCTACTCGGCAGATAGGGTCTTGTCAAGTATGTGCTGCCGGATTCGCTCAACACAAGCCTCTCTGACGGCCTTGTGGGAAGGCTTCTCAGCTCCCAGCTTCATCGCCTAATTATACCGTGGAAGGATATCAGAGTTTAGATGGTACGATTCTTTGACGTTGCTCAAGTGTATCGGCGCTGATATCTTTCCGTGCTTTATCGATCGCTGCCCTGACTTCCTGAGGTATGCCGATAGTTGGCTCCGAACCTAATCACCACACTTGTGCATGCGTGCAAAAAGATACTCCAGAGCTTACAATAGCGTTTCCTGTCTGACATGTTCAACCATCCAGAGGTGCCTGTAACACTAGTAGCCTGATAGCCGCTGGCATTGCTGTTGCCGTGGTTGAATATTGTCATTGAATAGAGCAACCTCTTTCACCACTTCCGAAATTGACAGCCAAACAGTCGGCATGAATCACATCAGCACTTGATGGTAATAGGGGGTTTATAGGTAAAATGTGAAGGAATGATAACATATAGTAAACGAATGCAAATGTAATTATAATGGTAAATTGTTAACAACATAATCAAACTTAGTATAATCACCGCTCTCCGCCGGACAACAGTCGACTAGTCAACGATGAAATGCCGCGGACAGCTAAACCTGAACATCGATAAATGACCAATTCCGAAGTGACTCCCGAAGTAATTTTAAGAAACCGCCCAAGTGTTCATTAAATACACTTACCCGCAGTCGCCTGTAGTGCAGTGCCAAAGGCTCCAAAGATCTCCTCGGCGACGCTGCCTGGTTGGTGCAACAGACCAGTTCGACCAGCTCGTATAATACGGTCCACATCATAATGTATCGCGCTAGTCAGCTCCTGAAAATCTTGCTATCTTGACAAATCTTGCATTTCCTCAACACACCGCTATGATCTCCTTGTTCTCCTTAACTGCTAATATAATGCACATCATTTCCCGCCGTCTTTCTGGTGAGGAGACTGCTTCGTGATCGACTTTAAGTAGTGATGTTAGCAGCCTCAGAGATTTACCCAGACTCGACGTCCAGCTCGACAACAGGCGTATTGTTCTCATATACCTAAAAATCAACAAAAGATACTCTTCGAGCCGACTCGATATGGGTCGATATTTTCCAGGTAAAGCATAAGTGCCGAGTAAGAGCTAAAGCGCAGGTAAGCAGCATTGAACAAGTGAAACAGAGATCCGATAAGGCTTGTGAAGTGATAACTTACCCTGGTGACGCTGGTGTGAAGTAGAGAACCACAAATGAACGGGCAAGAACGCCCTGAGCTGACTTGCAGAAATCAGAGGTTTCTTCCACTAGCGCCTGAAGGATGAACATGTGGAAATAATACGGATGATTTATAGACAAGAAAACGAGAAGCTTATTATGTAGCGGACTCGTCAGTATCGAAATCGCGAGTAGTTGTTAAGTATCGTTGTCGAGTAGCGGGAAGTACTCTGCAATCTGGCTGACACATTAGTATACCTAAAGTTTCGGTAAAAAAGTTTCGAACATCGGGCTTGAGAAGTCCTTTTCGTTCAGCACTCAACTGATAATTTCCTCAGGCACATTTCGAAGGGACAGTCCGCATTTGTAGTGTTCAAATTAAAGCCTTAGATCTCGTAAGCTGCATACATTCTCTTAGCATCCCTGACTCCATTTTGATTTGTTTCAAGAGAGGTCTCCTTAGAGATACTTAAGTCTGGCCAACTCAGTGGGGTGCTGCTACCCGAAACCCAAGATATTCAACGAAATTCTCACCTGTGTTGTTGGCTCCACTTCAACAGCCTCACAAAGCCTGCCCCACTGCTCGGTGGAAACCATCTCATCCAAATCCTCTGTGGCTTGGGCGTATCCTCGAATACAATCAGCTTTCAAACGCGAAGTCAAGAGCTTGGACAAAGCAGCACTTTGCTGACCTACACGAGAAAGTGAATAGGGATAGTGATAACAGCTCTCCTGTACACTGCGCAACATATTCTTAGAAAGTCGCGTTTCACCAGGTTACTTTTCGATTGAACCAGCGTCGTTGCTCCTCAATCCTCGAGCAACACGAGTTGCTAAGAGTATATAGAGTAGTCTATTCCTGCCTACTAGGTGCTACAGGAATCCTATCCCATCCAAGCATAATATTATCCATAATATTTATTCCTTTTTTTCCATACAAGAATAAAAAACACTTCCCTTAACTTCAAGAGACTCCTTAAATTGAAGGAGTTATTTAAAAATTACGTGATGTTCTATTATTTTGTAACGGGTTAACAACAACTCTTCTATTATTATAATAGAAGAAGGTATAGAAGGAATTATTCAATCATCTTTTTTACTGGGAGGCGGGATTTAAATTATAATAGTATTATAATTTAAATCCCGCTTCCCAGTAAAAAATGAAAAAAGGCCTCACTTTTAACACTCGACGTGGAACCTCTTCGCTCGCTGTTGTTGTTCTCATTTCCCATACAGGTATAGTGTGATGGCTTCCACCGGGCTCCACACATATAACAGAACTCACCACCACATTGGCGACATGTCATATGGTTGCAACCATACGATCCTGAACACAATAATATCATCTGCGCTATTCGCAAAGTGATCGAGGAAATTTTCCTCAAGTGCAAGCAAACGTTGTCATTTCAGTAATATAGAGCAAGTTGGTTATGTCGATGGTGTTATAATTTATAATATAGAGTTGGTTACTGTTATACAATATATGATATAGAGGTACTTGGTTATGTCGATGTTGTTATAATATATAATATAGAGGTACTTGGTTATGTCGATGTTGTTATAATATATAATATAGAGGTGCTTGGTTATGTCGATGTTGTTATAATATATAATATAGAGGTACTTGGTTATGTTAACACTGTTATACAATATATGATATAGAGTAGGTTCGACTGTTCAGTCGAGTTCACTAAGACTCGGGCCAGTAAATATGACACCGAAGAAACTAATGGCAATACGACCTTACGCAGAATGGGTGCAGAGCAATCGATGCATTTGGTAGTGTGACTTTGAACCCAACCCTCAGACTCTTGGTCCTCAGCGCTTCGCTGTGCCTTCATCGCCTCTTCAAACTGCTCAACCTGCCCACCTAAAACCGATACGGAAATAACCAAGTCAAAGCAACTCTATTGCAAAGGTAAATCATTTAGTGAATCGATCCATTCATGACATTTCATCCCACACTTGACGCTACTCTTAAGAGTGATACATCCAAGCACGCTGCACGCATGCGCACAATTATTGACATTCAATTGTGTATTATTCTCCCTACTTAATACTCAATCTCCTTACCCACTTACATTTAGCTGGTTCATGAGGATCTTTCAAACAGGCGAAGCAGAATTCATGCCCGCAAGTGCACCGTACGGTAGTAGCTGTGGATTCAGTGCTGTCAAGCTTCACGCTTCGACCACATCCTGGAGCCGGACACCAACGAACCTGCAAGAAGCTCATCTTACGAGTCCCGTATCACCGTGTAAGGCAAATATCTTTGTGCAATTTCAGACAATATTTTCGCTGTAGAGAAATTCGCGTTGAATAATATACCCTATATTTCCCGCGTTCACCAGTTCGGTTCTATTGTTAGTCGTTAATACCACTCCACTTGGAACGTAAAAACGAATGAGAAATTTCCAAACTCTTCTACTGGTAATAGCGCGCGCCCGTCTAATCGATTATTCCGAGTTGCCCGGTCGGCGCGAACATACGCAGATCTGCGAAATCTGTCAGATTTAATCTGAAGCTTGCTCCAGTTGTCCATAAACTCGCCGCGCACTCTTAGGAGGTCCCCAGGCTAGTCAAGCTAGTCAACATTGATAATGCTACTTGTTCCAAAATAGCGCCTGCTGTCTCTCGATCGTCCCGCTTACGTCTTTGGAGACATCAACATAGTTCTGGGCGCGCATTCTTTCACATTGCTCGGCTGTGTGGTGATCGACCAGCAGTTTAACAACCTGAACAATGGACCCTTTTCTTACTGCTGTCGCCGGTATAACTTTTGGTGAACTTAGACAAAACGAGTGCGGGATAAATCTCTACCCGGGGATGTCTCTTGGCCTAGAGTGGAATCTGGATAGTGGAATGTATTCCGGTATTCCTGGGTAGTGGAGTACTGGCACGGAATCTGGATACTTATCGCTCAAGTTTAAATGCGTTACTGTCAAGCCCAACATCGCAAAGGCATCATTATCGCAACTCTTGACGAGGTCAGCACACTCATAAGGATGAATCACAGGATTGCCGTTTAGGACTAACTCGCTTAATGCAGATGATAAAACGAGTTTGGAACGTTTCAAGTAAAGTAACTTTGAATAGCTCACCTGATCTGGGATTCCCACACGACACCCTTCGGAAGGACACACCAGCAATCTTGCATCACCCTCCTCAATCCTCACCTGGAAACAAAGCAACGAAATCAAGCTTGTGAATCGTACACATGCTTTCACGTAAGATGGAGGAGAATAACGCGCCAAGGAAATTCAATAAATTTTTGGAACCCGCTCCTATACTTCACGGTCGGGTCGAAATGTAAAGTAGTGAAACACTCGGCATGGAACGAGTACACGATCAGTAACGAAACTTTCGTTACGAAAGCTGTGTGGAAAACTTGCTCACTTTAATATGGCAAGCCAGACATTCATCGCATACAGGATGCTGGCACGGCAGTAGTTTATAGCATTTACTATTATCGTCGGTGAGGTCATCAAAGCACACTGGGCAACGGAGAGGGCAACGTGGAGAGATACCTGAACAGTAACAGTGTGCATCATACACGCCGAAAATGATTACCCGGATATCTGAAATAGCGTTATATATATGGAAATAGTCGACGTTGGTATAAATATTAGTTCATTATCCACATTTTTATGGTTTACAGAATGTGAGCGAGTGAAGAAGCAATGCTAGATAAAGCATTAGTGTATTCAAATGACATAGAAATTATGTGGTATGAATATTCTTAAATATTCTCAACTCTAAACATCCTATGATGGGATACGGTGGAATACGGTCCTATGAATATATTAAAAACCTTACCAGAAGTCTGCAGTTCATCTCCCACTGATGTGTCTGCTGTAACCGAATCCGTAGAAGAAATACCTGTACACAGGAGGTCGACCATCATGTGTGCTTCAGAAACTTCATCACAATTTCCGGAATAGTCTCCAAAACCTTCAAAGACTTCGCCATCGAACTAGCGAAGTCACACGGAAGACAGTCCTCAAACTGTCCCCATATTGTACTAAGTGAAAGTTACATAGTTAGATTGGTGGTATTCCAGAAGTGATGCACTGATTGCCAGATTAAAAAAGTATACGTTTAAGCCGAAAACGTACACTTAACATGTAGTTATATTTTTCGACTAGTTGTTTGAGTTTTGCTTCCAGTCGTATTTTCCTGACTTATGGAATTCACTCACCTGGTGTATTTTTCTCCCTCTCGTTCGCCTCCTCAAGAAGATGCTTAGGTATCTTACTAACCCCAGCTTCCTTCAGCGCTCCAATAGGATCACTTTCAAACCTAGAGGAAGCCCTTTGATATTTTCGTGGCGCGCGACGCTCACGCTTTCGCAGCATCCTCGATCTCATATCGATGATATTTGAGGAGGTTCTCTGCATCAGAGCTGCTGAGGCCGCAATATAGGGACAACTGACAAAAAACTCGTGATTAAAAGCAAAGCAGCATCCAAGCCAGAGCCGATCTTCATACAAGCCTCGTAGTGCTTCAAGCATTCTAAGGGATCGCTAGGCTGTTAGACTTAGAAAACCAACAAATTGCATGCGCAGAAGTTTCCAGCGTTTCCAACTAGGACGATCATCTTCCCGTTTCGAAGTGTAGCAAATTTTCCCAATTTATGGCAGCGATCTTCGAAACCATCTGTGGTCAGTTTCTCAACAATGGTGGGACGTGAAAAGCGGACAGTGATGCGAATATAGCTGACCTCAGCTGTAAGCCGTTGAATCTCGAGTATTCGATCATCGTCGCTCTCCTGTACAATCGCGGATGAGCCAGCGCCCATTGACCAACTTCCAAGGTTGGTGCTCGTGCCTAGCAAAGCAACACGTGCGTCCATAACGTGTAGGGTGAAGGCGTATTCCGCGCTGGAGCCTAATGCGAATTTTGGCTGTTTGATAGGTGAATGGATCGATCTATTGATATAGCCAGTCAATCTAAATCGATCGCTTGAGCGATTACTCACGTCGCTTACACTTCTCATGTGTCTCAAATGTCCGATTCTGCTGTAGAACTTCTGATGCCCGTTCGAACCTCTCCCGAATGCCGCCTAGGCCAGTGAGATTGCTCCATGAGAGCGATCGTAACTGAATTGAACAGTAAAAGTAAAAGTAAAATGATAGATTTGCCAATCGTAAGTTTTAGTAATAGTAAACAAGGTGAGAGCCCATTGGCTCGAAGAGAGCGTGTGTCTTTCAGACCTACACAACCTTGATCATCATCAATAACGAAATCCCGCTAGGTGAGAATCTCAACGGAGAAAATGCGAGAGTAGAAAGGCGTACTGTTATACAAATTATAATGTTTACAGTACGCGACATCTAGAAATGCATCTAGTAATACACACAGCGGTAATATGTGATGTAATTCCAGAAAAACTCGGCCATTGCACCTTCCTACGCGAATTTGAAAAAACGAAGTCAAGGCTTTGAATGATGATAGGGACCGGATTTCTACTAAGCCTACACAGCTCAAATTGGGCCCTTCGACAGCTAAATCGATGGGAGTCTTGCCGTCGACATTCCGATAGTTCTGTCCTTGCCCATCCGGTAGACGCCTCAGCAACGCACGGAGGGTCTCAGGAAGAGCACAAATAGAGCAGAGGTGTAACGGAGTGTTCAATGAAGAATCCACGACCTGACGAAAGATTCGAAAAATCTCAGAGTGCTATAAGCTGCTCACCAAAAGGTCGTCATCGTCCAGGAAACCAGTTGCTAATAAGTACAAGAGAATGCCCGCCTTTTGGGAATCAGAGCCGGGACTCCCGCACAGGCAATGAATGGGCAATGAAAACTTGTCGTTGCTGAACAAAAAAGACAAATGACTGCTGAATGTATCCCCGAAACTGCGGGCAAAGCCAGTCCACCTACCCCATAATATCGCGTTCTTCGTAGACGAAATCCTTGGCATTCGCACCGACGCTTAGCCACCTTTTATTATTCTTTTTGGCCCACGGTGTGAATATTCTATACCATTTAGCAGGCTTATTGAAGACTCTGGGGCGAACCTGGAAGAATATTGGCCGTGATAAAGCCAAAGGACATACCCTTACCTCGACGCATGCACGAACCTCGTCGAGGTCACCTCGTTCCAAGGCGTATTTGAGCCTCAACTGTAAATCGTATTGTACAGCATCCTCACTCACAGATTCATGATGCCATGGTGCGTGAGGTGAGAAAGATCTTAGAAATGATGATGGCATAGAACAGTAATTAAACTGCAATAATTGACGTTGGGTTCTCCAATCCTCACGGGAGGTTTAGGTAAAGATATTAAGCCGTGACATCCTCTACTTCCGAGCTAGCTCTATACCCGTACTGTTCCAATGCAAATTCCTTGGCTCCATGGGCTTTTTGTTTCTATAAGTCTCTGGTAAAATTGTGCTGCCTTGAAATGGTCACTATATCTCCACATTATACTTTACACTACTTCGAGCCTCGACGAAGAGCAATCGGGCGGGAGGGGGTGGATGTACACTTGTACCGTACAAGTACCGAGTACAACTGGAATACGCAAGCAGGAAGAAACGCTCAGTGACCCACGGTAATGGTGGCGCCATGCCCAGCTTCTTCGATCTCGCAAATCTTTATCCGTCCAGGGAAGGGAGTGATGCTGACTCAGCATTGCTGGATAAAATAACTAGTCAGCTATGTCAACAATGCTTGAGATTCACGCAACACGTTTTTAGAGACCATCGTCGCACTTAAGTTATGTAGGAATAGCATCAACCCACAAAAGACACGGCGCCAATTCGCATATGAAAAGGAGCCAGCAGTCGTTACGGCGATATGCAGGAAAGCTGTGAGCAGAAATCGGCCGATCGGCCATTTAGAGCGCACTCATTGAAGCTAAGCATTAGCGAATGGGCTTCAAAGTTCACTCATAGACGAAACCCCATCAACGGTGGCTGTGGTGCGCAATGACGTCGCAGAGACCAGCTTTGCCACGTCGTCTGCAGTTTAGTGATGTAGCCTACAGCTATTTGCGCCCAACGCACGTCGTGCATGCATTAACTTCAGATTCCTTGTGACTACCCAAGAGAAACATGATGATGCTCCCCCCTGCCATCCTACTACTCCCGGTGTTCTACTTGCCTGGTGTCCTAGGAGAGCAGCCCTACGATGGAAAATATCGTTATTATTCTGAGCAGCGTGCGGGTATCGATGTGTTCCTGATGATCACTTCCCAAGTAGGAAATTTGTCTGTTACCGCTACCTGCGACAACATCGGTGATTACGGCTACAGCAATAGTTTCCAAGTGATTCGTGACAAAAAGCAAATCACTATTAATGGAACCTCCACAAACCCGGAATATCGGAGGATGTTGGACGGGCTCACTACGGGGTGCCCATTGTCCCCAAGGGCCTCGGTCCCCGATTTGGGTATATTCGTAGTAGATAGGAATTACACGGCTATGATATCTCACCTCGGGAACGAGAGGATCACTCTCAAAAGGATTTAAGCGAGGTTATATGGAGAACCACTAGGAATACATGAGTAGGTTCGAGATTAGTGCAGTTCAACACCATGTGATGGTTATTCTCAGTTTCAAACTGTGAGGAGCAAGAAGCCGTTCTCACTACCGCGGATGAAGCACCTTCACCGGAAGTTCTGTGTATTCCTTGGCTTGTAGATTACGGCGTTGTACGCAAAGACAACACTTTTTTATTACCCCTTTCAACATGCTTTGTGTTGAAGTCCTACTATGGTATCCAGCCTTTGCTCTACCTGTCATAGCTATGATTGTCCGAGAAGGTCAGTCTGGCTCGTGATTCAGATTGATTGAAACTTGACAAAACGGGGAGCTCAACAGGACCCAGCGCCAATGCCGGCCATCGCGTTCTACTAAAAAACCTCCATTTGACGATTTCATTGTGGGCAAGGCGCCCATTTCCTCTACGAAAGGCACAATGGAGCGAAGTTACATACGAGCATATGATACTCACTGGCAGCTTGTGCTATTCTTAGTTCACGGATATGATAGCCGAGTAGTATCAGTAATAGCGAGACCACCACAACGGTAAGCGCTATATCCCTTTTTGTGCGGCGTTTTCCTCGGTGTCCGCCGTAGAGTGAATGGGTACTAAGTAAGTACCTTGATGTATTTGTCAATCGAGCCGAAATGTTACCTTACGTGGAGCTTATCCGGTCCATGGCATTCTAACACGTCCCATTAGAGCATTTACATTTAGTGAAATCACTGAAGCCAGTCCGTCATTGCGACATGACAAATCAGCGGGAACGGATAGAGCCCTGTTATGCTCAAAGTAATCATCCTAGATCGATTCAACTGATTCAGTTGGCAATTCTATAGAGATCCATTAGACGAGATTAAATCTTATAGACAGACCCATACTCTTGCATTCAAGTCGTCATGGAGCAGAGCATTTTCATGACTAATACGATACAGGCATGTGGCCGTTTTGTCATAAAACATTGGATATGAGAGTGCAGAAGTATCCCAATCACCGAGACCACTACTGACAGCCTTCATACTGTTAACCTATATAAAGCATTCTGGTTCAGTTTCCTCCACGCATAAGCCGTAGCGTGCGTACAGCGGCTCCACTGGAGCCAGCTACATGCTCCTCCTTCGCCTATAAGATCGCTCTCACTTTATGTATAATTTCGATCACTTACTACCGTCCGCCGGTACCTTGATTAACATTTTGTATTCCACAAATGTATACCAGTACTTATAACCTGCAACTATTTTGTCAATGATAGTGCAGGGCTAGTTCGACTACATATCTGTAGACCTAAGAAGTTGTTAACAGCTATTATATTCAATACCACGAGAGTGGCTAAGAGCGTTCCTTGGAAGCTACACAGGGCTGAGAGTGTTGCCTTTAAGCTATATACGACCGCCTGATTTCCGAAGCCTTCCGTTCGGTTTGTTACAAGAATGCTTGCGTTGATACACTTATTCGTGAATGATATTTTTCCTTCACATCGCAGGTCTTAGCAGAAATTCTGATTCAGAATGACCATCCTTCTTCCTCTGCTTCTAGGGCTGGCCGTCCGTGGTTCTAAAGAGTTCCCACTGAAAATATACGGTGGCTTCTTTAGATGTATGAACTATCATATCGACTCAAATTGGTTCGATGTGATGCTCCGCGTATATCCCGAAAGGGGGCTTTTGGCGATGGCCTACACCTGCGATGGCAAAACTTTCGGCACTTTCGAAGATACCTTCATGAAGGACGGTGACATGTTAGTGCTCAACAGCTCAACTCATCGTCATTCTGGAAAGTACCAAAAATTCTTGGATGATTTTGGGGAGAGGTGCCCATCACTCCGCAAGAAGCCATCTTGGCCCGATCTTGCCAAATTCTTTCCCGTGATTGTTCCGGCTTTTCTTCCCTATGGAGCTATGGAATTTTATGTCAGCGGTTTCAAGTTAGCTTTGAAGAGAGATCCACCGCGGTCAACACCGTCGTAAGTCACTATTCCTTGCAAAGTCATCAATAAATATCGAGTAGCTTTTTTTATTGTAATATTACTTTTATCGTAAAACCTCGGAGAGCAGTACCGAGAGCCTAGAAGGCTCGGTGCGCTCTTCAGTAGAAATATTATCAGTCAATTCGTAAAGAATAATTCTTTGTTGTCCACCAGCTACTCCCTCTCAAAGTCTTATCCATAATCAAACCTAGTCCCGTTGAGTTCGTCATTCAGTTCAGCAATCATTTCGGTCCACTGATGATCCTAACGTGGGATTCCTCGCTCAGTTGACGATTTTATTGGGAGGCAATGCGCCATTTCCTATACGAGTGGCAATATGGAGCGAAGTTACGGAAGGGCATATGATGCTCACTGGGAACTTGCAATATGCTCAATCCATGGATATGACAGCCGGATAGCGATACCACCACCCGCGACCACCATAACGGCACGCCCAATATCCTTCTTTCGGTGCGGCGTTTCCCTCGGTGTGCGCCATAGAGCGAATGGAGCCCGTTACGTACTTCCTCTTTCTCTTGGATTTATCTAACGAAGGATTCAGTAGATCCTTAGGTATCCATAGTCTGAGGCCTTGCTCGGAAGCTCGTATCATCCGGAGAGCCGAACGAGCTTCGAGCTGGCCAAAGTAGTGAAAAGAATACTGACCGAATGCAGAACTGTCAGCGACCCGATTTCAGCTGGACACTGAGTGTCAGACACTCACATTGATATTCCGAGCACTGCCTAATTAGCATCTTCAACTCGCTAAGATTTTCTCATTATGGAAATCACGGTTGGTATAGCATACCCTATAAGGTGTACGAGCCTATCCGGTGAAGCCTGCAGTGAATAAACGGCCATAACTTGTATCACCGAACGCAGAGTGTTGCACGCTGACAGCGCGACGCTGTTCCACTTGCAGTTAGTGCACATATGGAAAAGGTGTTACTTCTGTTAATCAATAAGTGCCTCAATGTATTTGTCCACTAAATGAAAATATCACCCTAGCAGCCTATGTGGAGCTCATCCGATCCATGGCATTCCCACGTGTCCTACTCAAGCATTTGCACTTAGTGTCATCACTGAGGCTAATCCGTCGTTGCGACAAAGAGAATCGTGGGGAACGGACACAGGCCCGTTACACCCAAAGTGATCATCCTAGATTAGCTCAACTGGTTTGAGTGGCGATTCTATGGAGACCCATTAGACGAGATTCAATCTTATAGAGACAGACCCATACTCTTACATTCAAGTCACCATGGAGCGAATCTCTTCTACGACCAATACGATATACGCATGTGACTGTTTCGTAACTGGGCATTGGAAATGAGAGTCTGCTGGTATCCCAAGCAGTTACTGCTTAGCAGTAAAACCACTACCGACAACCTTCATACTGTTAACCTATATGAAGCATTATGCTCCAGTTTCCTCCATGCATGAGCCATAGCGTGCATGGAGCGGCTCCACAGTGGCTCCACGAAGAAGGGGCCAGCTATGTGGTCCTTCTCCGCCTATAAGATTGCTCTGCCGTCAGGTATTATTTTGACCTCTGAGCCTTAACCCACAGATGTTTTCCAGTACTGGATACCTGCAACTATTCTGTTACTGGTGGTGCAGGGCTAGTTGTGTCGTAAGGGCTTTGGCGTTGCATCACCGGTGGTAGCGGATTCAGGCAAGCGTCGTTGTAAAAGAAGGCACTTCCTTGAGGCAGCCTCGGCTCTTAAGGCATCACAGCGCTTATATCTATGGACCTCAAAGTTGTTAATTGCTTTTATCTTCTAGAATACCGTAGTAGTATTACTATGTATTATTACTACGTGAGTAGCGGAAAGTGTTACCCGTAAACTGTATAAGTCTAAGAGTGTTACCCGTAAACTGTATAAGTCTAAGAGTGTTACCCGTAAACTGTATAAGTCTAAGAGTGTTACCCGTAAACTGTATAAGTCTAAGAGTGTTACCCGTAAACTGTATAAGTCTAAGAGTGTTACCCG
>JAAPAO010000632.1:0-19871 GCA_013115145.1 Perkinsus chesapeaki
CAGATTCTCACCAGCGATTCCGGACACCAAGAGCTTTTCAGACGCCCCAGTATTTTGGGCACGCCCTTCAAGTATAGTGTAAGACCGTCCTGTTGATGCTCACCACTTTGTATCTTATTTTCTGGCATTTCTTCTGGTGGCACGTAAAAGTCCGACACTGCTGCGGCAAGCACAAGAGCTGCACGCCGGCCCAGTGGGTTAACAGCTCTAGCTATTTGCTCAAGGGAACTCAGATACCTACAGGAAAACGAGGCTTCGTGATAGCGAAATATATTCCAAGACACCAATGATCTGTATTACGCAACAGATTTGGATTGAACATTTTATCATTCTGGCACATACAATTATGAAGAGAGTTTCCCCCAACGTCGAGATGCGCTAGCAAATATGTGTAAACAAAATGAGGGATAAATTCACATATGAGAAATGCTCCTCTTTGACTTCATGTAAGTAATTCACTTTCGATAACCGTGCTGAATTTCAAAGCTATGCATATGACTACAAACGCAGTGCGGTGTACCATAAGAAAGCCAATCGCCGGGTGACGCTGACTAAGTGACGGAAATAAGTACAGGAAACTAATTACACTACTGGTCCAGTAGTACTGGACAGAAAAAATTACGGGGACTCAGAATAATGCGATTAATCAACGTACATGACGCGGTTGCCCCACCTTAGCTTGTCATCCTACCTTACAATGGACTGTTGTATAGCGAAAACACAATAAGACCGTTCCGTGGGGAACCCTATTCCCACAGAATTGAGTAGTAAACGAATGCGACTTACTCTGTAACATTAGTAAAGTCGAGGCAAAGCAAATAACGACTCAGGACTTCCGGAGAGGGCGTCTCCTGGAACACGAGTGAAGTCCCGCAAGTATGAGGCAGCTGCTCACTTTAAGGTAATCGCTGAAATCTATCGATCGGTTGCCTTTGGAAAGAAGATCAAGCTGCTTAGGAGCGTCCGGCAGATGGCGAGCGAATGGCATAGCACAGCTTCCACCTGAGCGTTCGGTAGAACCACTTCCGGGGAAGCATTTACCTCGACGATGAAAGTAAACAACATAATACTTCACAGCCGACTGTTGATCTTGATCTCGCATTATGAAATTCTCGACTAGGCCAGCGCCTCTGTTGCCTGTTGAAAAGTTATCCAGAAATCTGACAAAACATAATTGACCGTTCACTTTTGTACTTCAAATTCGGTGGATTTGGATGTTTCAGAACACCCAGCTTTGAGGACGAAGCAACGATAACAATTTTTCCATCGCGGGTCGCTGGCGTGGAATCATGTGGAGTCAGGCGACTAGTTCGAGCTGTTCAGGAAACCAATACCGATATTCAGATTAGATTGCAGCTAAGAACATCATCTCGTGGAAAAAACTGTTTGCAGATCCTGGAATCCAGAATCAGCTCGAGAGTTCTGCTCGAACAAGCTTCTCACTAGGTGGAGCGGGCTCAGAGAAGCTCCATCCAACTTGAGATGAAGTCCCCTTGGGATTCCCAACATTCCTTGCATTCTGCTGCAGCAGGAGCGTACTTCAAGTACAAGAGCTTTCCAAACTGAATGTGAAAAAACTCACCTCACAGTACGACGCTCCAGCGACACTGTTGTGCCTCCACTACTAATAACAACTAGCCGGGATTGAGGATCTTCGGCGACTCTAGAAACGAAGTCCGAAAAACGTGAAGATTCCGCCATAGAAATCAGCCACAATAAAACGACGGTAAAAACCATTTGAGAGCGAAGCTCTCTAAAGACTGAAAATGCCGGGGGCCTCGAGAAGCAAGCTTTCCCCCGCATTTCCAGAAACACAAGTCGCAGTAATGGCAAACAATAGAAACAAGTGCGTTAATGACGACATCACCATGGGCGGTAGCGAGATCTGTATGATGAACCTTCAGACCGATCTCTGCTACGGTGAGAGCCAGCCCGATTTTGCGAGTGGTATCTGGAACTGCCGTAGCTTAGTCGATCGGTAGACGGAGAGGAACCTACTATGAATGATAAGAGACGATGTTTTAAATCGCTGATAAACGGCTATAACAGACATTGACATGACTGAGTATATGTTTGATTGTTTAGAAATTTCTGCTAGCCTTAAATACGCATGTACACAGGAGAGGAGCAGCTACGGTCATAGTTAATAAGTATTAGATACTGGAACGGTAAGTAAATGTGATAATAATATATTTACAATAAATCGCATTTGAAACACAAGTTCCCATTCGGAAGCTAAAAATAGGATTAATTTATGCTAATTTAATTTAAATACCGATCCTTTGCAGTGCAAGAATCTCACAGCAAGATACGTCGAACGAATTCCTCCAGAGAGCGCTCGGTGTTCTCTATGCGGATCAGCCTATGCCCTCATTCAGCCCACTGCTTACCTGATCGACCTTTCCCCGCACCATCTCCCCTATAATGCCGGTTGGTCGCATACTGAAAGACATGTCGTATAACAGACCGACTCCGTCATATTTCCCACCCGTCTTGGTCGCACCGCAGCCTCGAGCTCCTCGCTAACAGGTTGGTTGTATTTTCTGAGGAATGCTATTAAAGCATCGCCGATCCTCCTGTCCTTGCTGGCTGGATTATAATACGCAATAGCTCGGCCTTGGTGACCTATTCGACCTGTCCTTCCTATTCGATGAGTGTATGTTTCAATGCCTGCAATAGGTTCCTCCACGCCTCAAGTCAGCGGGACCTACTTTCAGGCATATCGTAATTAATCACCAATGTGACATTAGGGAAGTCCAGGCCTCTAGCAGCCACGCTGGTTGATACCAAGACTTGATCCTCGTTGGCACGGAACCTGACTATAGTTCTCGAAAAGAGGCGAAGCGAGCAACTGCTCGGAAGGGCTGTTTGCACTTCTGTTGTGAAAATTTTTCCGCCAAAGAACTATACACACTATAGCCGATCTTCGGCACAATTTTAAATTATAAAGTGTCGACAAGTGTTGTAGGTGTTCTCTCCACTGGGGCGCCAAATCCAGATCTCCCTTCAACAACTGGATCACCTCGTCGCCCTACAGTGCGTTCGCGTTTGCTCGGCGCCCCCAATTTGATTGACCAAATTGGGCTATATCCCACATTCTATCCCCCTTGCCTCTCGAGCTTTTAGCTAATACTCATCATCTCAACCTGGAATATTAAACTTTAATCAACCTTCCGCCCAGCAAACGCGAACGCACTGAATATATTCACTCAGCCAATTGCTGACATTCAGCGTCTCCTTTCTCCTCACCTCCTAACCACTTCCTCTCGAACAGTCTGGAGCTGCTTGCCTTGCAGAAGGCCACAGCATAGCTTCCCACTGGCACATATCCTCTTATGGAGATCCTTGCCTCTATCACGAGACGACACGAAAACGATGGCCTGAGTTGAATCACATTAAACTGTCCCCAATCACACAATGACGTGAAATAGCACAGGATACCAAATACAACACGCACTGAGCCCTCAAAGCTCTCCTGAGCATCTCATCGGAAAACCGACTACGGCACAGACCAAAGCGAAATAGCTAATAACCTCGGCCATCTGATGAATTGAATACATGGCTCAGAAAACAACTTGAATTCACGCAACTACCAAGAGGAAAGGTATGACTTCATCTTCTTGCCTGTTCTCCATTAACAACATCAAGATTCGCCAAATCTTCCCATAATGCTCCATCCTTGGCTTGGTCCGATCTCAACACTCGTACTGACTGAGCCACATTGCAGCGCATCGCTCCGTCACCACCGCCCGACCCTCGGCCTCGCCCGACTGCAAGAGTCACTCTCTGCTTTCGAAGTAGTGTCTGAAAGAGTTTGCTTTTCACTCCTAGTCGACCTTCGGCCAACACCTCTCCTTCCAACCAGGGCTTTAGATTAGGGTTGTCGATGGTTGCCGAGAATAACAGCGTCTGACGTTCGTTGGTATCGGTGAGGTCAGTGTCCGTGAGAATGTTATTAACATACGCCTAACACTTACAATGCTAGATAGCTGATCAATGCTTTCAGACAGGGTGTTTAGGATTGGTTACTGCTCAAGGATTCAATCATTACACGCTCCCACATGGGATATCGAGCACTGTCTAAGTAGAGTCACAAAAGGAATATTGAAGACTGAAAGACTGTCCATGAATGATAAATTGAAGACATAGATGCTATAGAGGGGGTCAGGAGCAGCTGGTACGAGTTAGCACCAACCGCAAAATCTACTAAGAGAATTCTGAGTTCTATGATACGGATAACAAAAAGAATCCCTCATGCCTCCTTGCAATTAACAAATGGGTTACAGATCACAACATTATACACCCACTTGTATAACACTTTAACCAACAACAGTTTTGACATACACCATCCCTAGATGATTCTCAAAGGGACCAACTTGATCACACCTTGATTACCTCTAACCCCATCGACAGCATCTGATCCGCCTCATCCAAGACTAAGAACTTCACGTAACCAAGTGAGACCTGTTCAAAAAAACCGCTGAAAACCGCCGAAGATCTCCTTACTCTTCCAGTCTCGTTAAATTCCAACAGCCTGCCAGGAGTTGCTACTAATACATCTAATTGCTCAGCACAGATACGATCGGCCTAATATGAAGCTGCTATTTATTCTACCCGGGAGACTGACCTGTCGAGACGCCGTTTCCCCTCCATATGCAGCCAGCACACGACATCTGCTGCCTCCGCCGAGGCCAACTGCGCAGGACTACAATAAAGAAAAAAATAATAAATGCTCATGCTACAATGAACTACGCAGCGACCATAGACATTCGACAGCGCCGTGACGATGAGCAATACTATCAGACAATGTATTAGATACGCTATTCCGAAAAAATAGAAACATATCGGAAGTCACGCCAGGTAGTGCACGAGTTTAGGAATACCTCAAAATCCTTCACCAGCTGCATCGCCAGCTCTCGAGTGGGCGCCAGCACCGTACACAGTGGTGAAGCTTGAGCCATCCTGAAAAGATAGGCGAAACGAATTGGTCCTGATTAACACCAACATTCCCGCGGTATACCGAGATCAATATTTTAATGAAGCCAACCTACGAATACCATTTCGACACACTACGGTTCTGCTGCCGCTAATTACTTGTGAAAAGGCTGCGTACTACACACGGATTCGCCGCCCTGTCACATTCGAAATGTGCTGGATTGATCAAAGTGAAATGTAGAATAGATCGCTTAAAACAGGGCAATGCAGATGTCCCAGAGGCTTACCTCCCAGAAAAGAAAGGACGAAGAACTGTTGAAGACATTTTGCCAACTTTCGATACTATAGGCGCAATAAATGCAAGACTCTTCCCTGACACGCCGGATAGTGTACATCTACTAGTACATTACAACTTACCTGTTCCTGTCTGAGCACTCGCCACTATATCGATGCCGCCAGCTATCAGAGGCATAGCATGCTGCTGGATTGGGGTTGGACGCGACGCCTGAATCCCAAACATGAACCATGTTACATGGTAGCCAGTATTGAATATTCAAGAAAGGTGAATTGTTGTTCCTACGCAATCTAGACGACGTGAGCCCTGTGTGACACGTTCTCAGTGGAAACTAAGAGTATATGCAATGGCAGCGAGCTGCCAGCTCCGGCATTGCTAGGACCAACGGCCAATCATGAGCCAAACTCAACATGGATTGGTCACAAGAATGCGACAGCAAAGTGTGAAGGCCACTGTTCTAAGTCAGTGGCTAGTTACAGGTTTCTCTTTTTCGAGGAAACAGTGGTAGCGAGGGAAAAATTATCCCCGTACCGGGTTTTCGCGGAACCAAGGACTCTATTACACCACCAAGGCTCCGATTTCCGAGACGTTTTTGAAACGCTGCGTTTCAAACCCAATGGGTTAATTGAATCGACCCGAAATGACTCAATTCAGACTTCCATTTCTGGCAGACTCGGACTGAGTGGTAGGCGTCTTTCATGTCTATAACGGTTTAGCCGGTGCCCTTGCTGGGCATAGCGCTTAGGAAGCTGTCTAAAGTTGGGGTGAAATCAGTCCAACCAATGGGAGCACCGTAACAAGTGCTTTCACTATGATCAAGGACCAGGCCAGCCCGTTGGTTCTTCCGCTGAGTTTGAACTAGTTGGATTTCCTCTTCCCGTTGAGGTATATGGATCCCTAGTGGCAGCTCCTTGTTACGGAAGAAAACTTCGGCATAACGGTAATAGTCTAGACAGAAGGCATATCGGATATAGCCAAGCTCTACGGCTATCCTAGCTTAGCTCAGCTCCATTCAGCTGAGCTAGGATGGAATACCTCCCTACACAGTGTGGAATTCATAAGTGCTTTCTTCGATCTCTGAAGATCCCCGTGTATCAGACTAATCGACTGATAGTATAGAGATGACATATTCTACCGAATCGAGTTGATGGGTAGAATCGCGAGACTCATAAGGCATGAAGTTCAGTTAGCCGAGTTCAGGTTACCGAACTGGATTACAAAATGGCCCGGCTCGTCGCCGACGAGTCGCCGGTCCATGGGTGACCGTCTTGAAGCACTCAATGATCAGCAGCCGACTTCACTAGGCTTTATTAATGACGAAGGCGTCACTTTGATATCCAGTTTTCCAAGCTGTGAAAGAACGGTATATCACGACCGTTATGAAGAGCATTGCCTAGCTAGCTGCCATAGTTTGTACAAAGCCTAGTGAACCAAGATACCAAATAGATGAGGTTTTATATTATAAGTTGGAGGTGACTCACCCCCGACCCCTCCAATGCCTTGACAACACTACTCAATAATATTCCACGCTTCTCGGCTTCTTCCCAAGTACTCACGCGAGAGAGCCTAAAGTAAAGTCGTAACCAACCTTACAGTATCCATCATTACTTCTCCTTCTCCTCATTAGTGAAAGAGTCTGTACCTTTCACTGTACAAGGGGCATCAAACTCCAGTAGTCCACCGGCCTCGCGCCGAATTACCTGACAAGAGTTGGCCTACAGAACGTACATTTCAGCTGGGGCCCCGCCTCGATTCCCAAATGCTCGGCTCTTCGGGATCCTCAGAACAGCCTGTTCAGATCACGGCTATACGAGATAACCCTGTTCTCAAAGAGAGAAGCTTCGATAGTAATAGGTCCGAGTCATCCGACACAGCATGATAATTCAGAGGCGGATAGCTAGTCAAGTTCTGCCCTACCGGCTCCTCTGGAGTCACGGACTCGCTTTCTCGCTCCGAAGAACTGCCTTCGTCGTCTTCTGACCCCCGCACATCCTCGCTGCCATAATCTGGACTACGGCTGCGCCTTCGCGAGTACCTTCAGCAATCATCAGGCAAGATATTCGTGTGCATTCAAACTATTAGTTTATAGTACAGAAAGACTACGAAATACACATCCATGATTACGAAATACGCATCAATTTCTCATCACTAGAAATCATTCAATGTCCGCATGCTAAGGTCATCGCAAAAGTATTTAGCCATTCTCAAGTATATCGAGACGACAGGCCATCTTATCTCGGACTATACCAAATAACCTTCATATCTACTCTGTCTTTACAAGAAGAGAGGCCCTATTTCGTTAGCAGATAGTTTAATAACCGTTTTGGTCGTGGTTAACAAGAATGGGAAAAGGCTTATTTTAGAGTAGTATTCTGAGAATACAAAAGTGCTCGATATATCACATCCGCCTCACCTCGGACTGGATCGCGATCGTGACCGAGACCGCACACGTAATCGCACAGGGGTATCTTCTGCCTCTTCGGCCTGAACATCGGCCTGTCCTTCCGTCAACCAAGAAAAATGCCTACTTGATAGCCACCACGGCAATTCCAGCCGGTTCCCCATTCATCCCCGCGTATGGACCATGCTGTGGTACTATTAGCATGGTCGAAACTCTGAAGAGGGAGGAAATCAGTTTGACTCTGAGGGAAAAATGAAGCCTCCTTGCTTCCTGCAGAGTTCGGCACCAAACGATAAAATTATAACATTTTTCCGTTTTGGCCTATCAAAACCGAACACACTGTACAGAGGTGCACGCTGTCTCTCTCCGTACTACTCCATCTTTCCAGTATTCCTCCCCAACCGTGCGCTGCCGCCGGTCGGGCTCCTGCTGCTGCTGTTGCTCTGGTCTATACGATCCCGTAACCCTGAGCGCAGCACAATAGGACCTCAATCGTCGTCGATGGAACTATTACCGTGAAGAAGTAGATGTATCCGCTTTAAACTCATATCGGTTATCATCATCCTTTTTATACCTATCGGAGGCGCTAGTGAATACTATGAGCATAAACAGCAGTACCACAGTATGTATGCATACTATATTCTATAAATAGTAGTAGTCCATAAACTATGTTCGTAAACTATAAATTATACATATATACTATAAAATACTAATAGATATCAGAAGCTAATAGATACAATACACTCATTTTCTAACAATCCGTGCGGTTTTTAGATGATTGAATGAAACAGCGATTTCTGCATTATCCCCACATTCGCTGTGGGCTCCACTCTGGGGACCCGTAGACCCACCCAACACACTCAAACCCACTCAAACACCAGCGACTACTAGTTGGCAGGCGCACAACGGGCGGTTGGAATTTGCGACAAAAAATGTTTATTCCAACAGTCCGAGTTAATGCGAGATTCGAGCATAGGAAAGCATTCAACGGTTCGATTTTTTGCACTAATGCTACTTGTAGCGCTCCTCCTCCCTTTCCTTCCAAACCGCTCCAGGGCATTGCTGAGACTGCTGGTCCCATCCACCTCGACCACTACCGCCCGATTTCCAGGACATGACAAAACAACACCGACTACAGAACCAGGCAAAACCAGCCATTTCAAGTTGCCCAGCTATCGATGGATCGCACCAAACTGTTCATCGCGTTGCCCCGATATATAGCGGTACTGTCCGGAATTGTAATATCAGGTAACAGCCTGTTTCTCACCGATATACTCGACCCCACATCACCCTGCACAGACATATCCCCACTCTCTCCCCCAAATAGTCAGACTAACGCAAAACCAATGGTGCCCTTTTTAAAATCGCTTAAAAGCAATCTACGAACATCGCTATAAAATATAAACCTCCGACACGTCCCCTAGGCGGCCTGCCCAGTCCCGCATCCCTCCCAATTCACCGACTTATACATATATATAAGAGCGCATCATATATACTCCTACTCGCCGATATGCTTACAATGCATTCGCTTGTTATATATATTCTACTAGTATGAATAAAAGATCAGACATCGCAGCGCCCCCTCCTGATCAGATGGAGTCCTGTACGGCCATCGTTGCGCAATCTGTTATGATTCCCTCCAGAGGCTTGTTGTCAAAGTCCCTATCACCAAATATCACACCAATCTGGGATGCTTCACCCGGACCGCATACTCTCCTAGCCGATAGCACCGCCTAACAGAGAGGAGGAATCCAACTCTGCGATACGTGAAAGTGAAAGGAGAACAAGGGGCAGATCTTTCCATCGTTCCTGATGCCTCACTACCTGGTCTTTGAGACCTGCCGGAAACCTGCCCACTGCTGCCTCCGAACCGAGGATACCAGTTTCGCTGCCAAACTCGCAGCACCGCAGGAATACAGTACGGAGGACTCTGAAAAAACAGACTTCCAGACATTAGTTCAGGATTCAGGAAACGAGGTTAAGTGACGAAGATATAATTACAATATTAAAATACTAATACTGAAACACAAAGTTCATATCGTTACATTACAGGTGCGTCAGGTAGCGTATTATCTACATAAATTAATACCGTAAAATTACTGCTGCCATGAATTCAGTGCTGAGTGTGTCAGGCGTTCGCAATTGAAGCACGAAGTTTCCAATGTTACAGAAAGCCAGACGAAACGAGGTCCTGTCACGTTTTGAAAACGCTGTAACTATTCACGTGACAATAATTATACGGCCAAATCTTCCATCGAACCAATTATCTTTTCAATTGCATCAAGTTGATATTAAGTACGAACTTCAGATGCAATCAACACGAACATAAGTGTACGTAGCTCGTGGCTACTCCTCCCAACTTACTCGTATTTAGCAGAGTATTCCAGTACCGCTGCCACCTTAGCGATTGAGCATCCCGATCGATCCCCACAACCAGCAGCAGACGCATAACTGGATAATACAAATAAGGGAATCAGAGGGGAAAGGTCCTACTGATGCCAGTGGTGCAAGCCAGCTTGAGATAGCAAGCGGTGAAGATAGTCGCACTCATCAGGAGTGTCTGATGGGCAGAACTATTTCATGGGAAAGATCGAAAACGCTATTACTTGCTATGGGTAGCTGGTCTGTCACTTTCTTGAAGACTGTATGGCCGAGCTCTCGAATGATGTCCTGGGAAGAAAAAATGGAAAAAGTACTGGAACCGAGAATCGAACTCGGGACCTACTGCGTGTTAGGCAGTCGTCATAACCAACTAGACCATTCCAGCGATGACAAACACGCTTCTAGCCTACCGTTGATGGCAACGACTCCACCATGCTTCCTCCCTCCATCTCCAACACGGCCCTGATCGCCCGTCTCGTTTTGCTCTTCAACGCCCAATGTCTCTCCGTGCAACTCAACTGTCTCGGGAACAACACCGGTATCTAACCAACCACATCAACTCCCCCCCCCACGGCAATAATGAAGAGACCGAAACTTTCTTAGCGGGACAAAAAACTCTGAACGATAGAATTAATTAATATTGAATAATCTATTCAGTGAAAGGGACGTGCACCACTGTGGGGCACACCTTACTCCGTCAATGAAGTCCCAAGACATCGCTCCCAAGAGGATAGTCACCGTTATACAAAATGGGGCAGTCAAAGCCGGTCCGCCATTTGGCAGAACCTACAATTAAGCATTCGAAAAATCAACACAGTGCTTTCCTACCAGAAAATTGACAACACCTTGGAAGGCGATAACCGAGAGAATGCAGCCAAAAGTCATAATCGCGAACCCCTTGATGCTCGGTGCGATATAAAATCCACCGAGTGACAGAGCCACCAGTACTGGGTTGTAGCAAACCTGGAAAAAATGATCAAACCAGAACAAAACGGTATAAAAGTAAAAGTGTATACAACTGCGCAACATATTCCCAGCAATGCACGTAAAATCCACGTTAGATTCAGGGAGATATGTCAACACGAATCATAAAGAGATATCATGCAAAAGCTCGTCCTTCCCACTAGTTGCGATACATTGAAGATTACAGTTAGCAGTACTCACCAAACCACTATCCAACATAGAGCGGAAATCAAGGCCAATGCCCATGCCAGTTAGAAGCCCGATGAGGGCTCCATAGACAGTTAATAATACGCAGTAGGGTGACCTGAAAATTACCAATAAATGACCTACAGTGCATTCAAGGGTTAAGCGATATTTTCAGAAGGAACGTATTTGAGTGTAATCATTTCATATGTAGCCTAGAGCTCAGCAGGTTGTGCGGAGACATACTCCCGTTCTCATAGCATGCCTATCCCCATTATAGCAACAGACATTTAAGACGGTAATACCGATGCACAAATAAGCACAAGCGTAAGGTCTTACCCAGAAAGAATGCCGATCAGCAAGACCACTCCCGACCACAAATTGGGACCTAACAGAAGAGCTTCGACAAATAGTGACGAGAGTCACTACTGAAGACAACCTGAGATACTCCCCTGAGCCAGGCCTCTAAAAACCATGCAACTGTGTAGTCCCCCGCCACAGCCCTAGGAGTGGTGGCATTTGTGAACAAAGTATCTACCGGGAAGCAAATCCACTCAGGTTCGATCCGCGCATACGGCAAATAATGTGCGAATTGAGATATTATGGGGCTTAATATTATACAGCGGCTAATTCCGAGATACATAGGTGTTATATATAGCAAAAGCCAGTGTTCAAGCGAAGATCCGCAAATGTTAACTTAGCCATCTACATCATCAACTCATCATTTCATTTGCCCCGCTCCCTGGCGCCTCAAAAACGGCCCGCAAAAACGAGCTTTCCTTCTCGTCAGCCATGAATCATCCTCGACGAAGAAAAAGAGAAAACTCAGAATCGTATTTCCACTATGCACGCCATTCATTGGATTTTCCCCTAAAGCTCACCATAATTTGTAGAGAGTGTCGCACATGCCATCCACATCAATAAGGCTATATTATACCTGATCCAACGATCAACTCTTAAAGGTAGGAAGCGACCTACGGCCAAGTGAGCGGGGGTATCTTTGTAGACCTTGTGAAGCTTCTACTAATAACTACGTGAAGTATCCCAGTAAGCATCTGAAGTGAGTCAAAAAACTAAACCGTACTTCACGCAGGCACGCAACAACAAAACATAGTCATTGTTTCCCCCTGTGAAGATATGATAGGAAGTCCGATCTTGCAACAAATGGGAAAATATAGAAAAGAAATGAAGCGAATTAGTTTTCAATTTTTCAATATGCTAATCACAATTTATAATTAATATGATCCTTATTAAATTATTTACCTATTACTTGTATACAGTAGTACGAAATCACCGTTATTACGAATATTCTTGTCGATTGACACTATTACTGTTGATAGCCTAGGTGTCTAAATCAAGGCCCTTCGAAGAAATCCAACATTATGAGATTACGCAATACTAGTCGCTCATTTCCCATATTACCCCTAGGAACAACAGTGCCGGGAATGCTCTCAATAAGGCTATGAGGCCCGAGCCGACTACAAGGGAACCGTACCACACTTCCTTCACTTCTCTATTACATGTATCAGCTTTTTGTATGGTATTATCAAATGTTGAATATCCCCATCCCAGCAGTACTCCATTAAAGCCGTAGAGTCCGCTTGCTACCAACCTAATAGATTCAAGGTCTTCTTATTTCTAACATAATAAATTTGATTTTTATATCGTGGAGTTCGCAGTTTTGACCGGCGCCTGTACTGGCTCGCAAAAGGGTCTTTAAGATAATATCACGGATGGTATCAGATTCCCTTCTAATACACGGAACTACTAGCCCACCTTTCGAAGTTCGGTTTCCGGGTTTTCTTTTCGGGTTTTGGGCTTTCTTCCCCCTCCCCTTAAACTTACCCTCGTGTTTCCGAAGGTTGTAGCAGTAAAGGGAATATAGTTGTAATTGCACCTGTAAGGGACCCTACAAAATCGACCAATACTCTTACTACATCCTAAAATACCCATTACTGCTGTTGGCCAATGCGGCAGACCTCCAGCAACACATACGAACACGCCGGTCCCTGAGAAATATACCATCATCAATAGAGTGAATATAGCAATATGATAAAGCGTATTAATAATATATTAAATAATTGATATTTACTGGGTGCGAAACAGGCCAATTAACAGCTGCTAGAGAACCTCTGCAGCTTGGAGCTTCCCGGCAGCGCTCATGTCAATTCTGCCCGGGTCGGTCAGAAGACCTCAGGAATGAAACCTAGATTTCGGATTTTCCGAATTGTCTCGGTTTTAAGGGCAATCGATTGGGGAGAATTAAACAGAAAGAAATCAGATTTCCCACGGTGCCGATAAACGACAAAATATCTAGGATACCGAATAGCCTACATGGGTTGTCTTGAAACACGACCTGACCGAAGCCCCTCAGTATCGACGACACCAGGAATATCTAGGAGACAGTTTGCACAATATAAACATGTTGTTGACTCACCAAAGCAGTGAATGCTCCGCTTGATGCTCGAGCTTTCTTCTCTGTCGATACAGGACAAGAGAACGGCTTTATTAATCTAGCGTCGAGAAAAGTGGCTGATAGCCAACTGTTGCTGTCAACCAAATCAACCTAAGATACGTCCAATAATGATATATCAACCTGTATGGGGCTGTATACAGTGCTTCAACGGACACCGTGTCACATGAGAAGTCAAGAGAGATCCATGGTAAGTCTTTATTAATGGCGAATCAACAACCGTTATGATATTTTCTGCCCTCGGAGTTACACAAAGGGACACACACAGAACTATGGACTGCCGAACTTCCCAACTTCCGGACAGCACAAGTACAATATTACACCTTTTCAAGCGAAGATACTGCGGTAAGTATTACATGTATTACATTGCCGTGGTTCATGATAAAACACCAAGCTTCAGTAGGCCCGTTATTTCGCAGCACCCTGGACTGCTATTATAGCGGAAATGCATCCAAACGAATTATTCAACAAAACGTACTATCAAGGACATTGCTCGATTCTATATAGAAAAGAGTTTGATAAAAATAACACCCTTTATTCGGTTATTACCGCTCGTTCAATAATAGTCCTTTTTCCCTTATCCATCAACTCTCTTTCAGCCTCGGTAATGGCATATCTTATATCATCAGCAACCTCCCTCATTTTAGCGTCATCAAAGGCAGTATCATTAGCCCAACCGTTTGCCATATCAATCGAATTGGGCATTAAAAAGTGTTATGAGAATCTACAGAAAATGATATCGAACGAGATAATTATAATAAGACGGGGAATGTGGGAAAGGCAACAAACTGAGCTAGGAAGAATCTTGCAAGGATCTAGCGACGTCCGAGTTGTTCAATAAACTCAACAATGACAGATATTTGAGGAACGAACCCTGAGATTCAATTGAGACAGTCTCACAAGATACATGCGTTATTTGACCGCGCGCCGCAAAATTAAATCCCGCCTCCTCACCACCAAATACACGTCTTACGCTATTGCTGCTCTCTTTGGTACACTATGATTGCTCAACACGACTTCCTCATCGAAGCTGGCTACACTTATGATAAGAAAACTAGTAATAAGTGGGGATACTGAACGGCGTTATAGTTCCTATCATCAATTCCCATAGCAATGCAATATTATCGTTTAACAATTAATGATCAGAAAATAGCAGTATTAATGGAAATATTTACCTTATTTATTAACGTGTTAGTTATTAGTACATATTTATACAGTATTAGTTTCACAGTACAGTTTTTATTTATTACATTATTAATTCACATCTCGAGTTATACTTGGATAGCTTTTCACAAAATGGTGGAGCCAATTTCGTAGATTGAATAATCGATCTTCACTGTTTTGCCGAGACAGATCGGCTGATAAATGGCTGAATGTATCATCATTATAATGCATTGGTATTCCCAATGGGAACACCATATCAATACTCGAGTCGATGGTATCCACCAGCAGTAATGAGCGCCGCGATAAATCACATACCCCACTCTTCGTTGCAATACTCGGGGGCATGTCCCACTATGGCAGGCTCGAGTCATGAGCCCAGTTAAAGATAGATTTTAGCGACCTTGCGGTAGGGTACAGTATACATCCCGAAAAACTGTCATTGCTGTACTATCTTAGTGATAAATTTATGGTTGTATATTTCACTACATTCTAATATCATTTGAAAACATGCCATTAACCATTCTAGTGAACTCGGTTTGCACACTCCACTCAGCCATGACTTTCTACTTTCATAACATGCTCCATTTTTACGCTTCCATCACCCGAACGCCTCAATTAGTTCGTTAAATCGTTACTATTGTCAGACCGTTACTTCATGTCCGGTGAGCCTAGCTGGGAGCTCGACAACCAGAAGACCCGCGGTCGCTGGTAACACACAACAGCTATATGATATACTATAGTAGTTGTGTCAGGCAAGGAGCCTTCCCTGCGTCCAATGTAGAGGAGTTCAAGCAGGAGGAGGATCGATGGGTTAAAGAGCAGATGGAAAAGGCCAAGGAGTAATATACGACAGTTTCTGTTTTGGGGAGGGATGTGAAATGAATAAACTAATGAAGTATCAAACCTTACCCCTTGCTTTTTACTTTTAAATCAATATGAACTCCCACGTTTCTAGGGCCTTCACCAGGCAGACGGGAAGGGCTTTATTATTTCGGTTTTTGTTATTAACAATTTCTTCTTACTTCACTTGACTAAGTCGACTGTTATGTATTATTAGGCGCAAGAATCACCACAAGTCGAAGACTGAGGAAAGTACTTAAGAATGCACCTTACTAACCGTTAACGTCTCTTCCTTACCATACAGGAAACTTGTGTTGAAAAGTATCGGTTATTGACAAGCTTATCTGAACAAGCATCTTATACTAGCTTGCACCGCCGCCCGATAAAGTGGAAAAATATTCAAACTAAACTATTTTGTTCCGAAATTACGG
This sequence comes from Perkinsus chesapeaki, assembly GCA_013115145.1. Classification (NCBI taxonomy): domain Eukaryota; phylum Perkinsozoa; order Perkinsida; family Perkinsidae; genus Perkinsus; species Perkinsus chesapeaki. The sequence continues at coordinate 16,068 of JAAPAO010000632.1, forward strand.
CTGATGTAAGTAGATAAACGAACCGACTTAAGATGGGAAGGAAGTGCACTACAGTACGGCTGCAAGAGTCATGCTACAAGTGCTAGAAATGGTATGCTCGTTAAAAGATTGATTTATTAACTTGAAAGGCTAAGAAATGATGAACGGATAGCAACGAGGTCATCATTTACAACTGGAGCGTCAAGAGGCACTTGTGACAGGAAACGATTAAATAATTACCAGCGACTAATAGAACTCGTGAGACTTGGTAGTGTCACATGTACGTGATTATTCGTATCATATCCGCTTCATCAGCACTATAGAGTTAAATTATTTAACGTATGGTTTACTATAGAAGCATTTATATCTGATTAAATTATCTTTTTATATAATATAGTAAGATAGTATAATAAGATGCTGGTCCGTCGCAGTGACCAAACTATAACGCGAAACTCAGGGTGCTTCACTGCTTACCTGGTAAGTTGGTAAGGCTTACCAACTGTTAGTCCAACAGCTCCTTACTGTTGTCTATATTGCAACCCACCTCCGCATCAATGGTTGATGCGTAAGGAGGATTGATGATCGATTCCACCCATTGCTAGCCTCATGATCAGCGCACCTGTACTATACAAATAAATATTTATTTCTACGTTTCTTCTGCGAAAAGAGAGGTCTTTTCGCATATTATGCGACTTGAGCGGTAACATAAGTTAATACATCGCAAGGAGATGCTTGCTTTTCTCACTGATCAGCACTAACATCATACTCAGCCTAACTCGGAGTTAGTAACTCCATCGGTTTAACAGCATGGGTTGCGGAAGACACTGTACTAGATAGACGGCATACGGGTGAATCCTCCGGCCCCGAGGATTAAGTCTGAAAATCGTCCGGTAGGCCAGTTTTTTTGCAGTCCCGGGAGACCACTGTCCGGGTTTTTTACTATTTGCTGCAATATCCGATTCATTAGGAAATGTAGTTTACAGATGAGCTGGTAGGTTCTCGCATCTTCGCATCACACTCGTTAGTTAATGAGGGTTCAATGTTGGGCGTGCGTGTAAAAACTTTCATTCGGATTTCGTGATACTCCTTCGCACCGAAGATCTAGTACAAACAATATGGAGTCTCTGATTATTACAGGCCGTAATATGCCTACTGCCACAATAAGTCTTAGACTTGAAGTCTACCCTTATCTGGACTACAGCATTTCCAGGTCAATTTAATTATTTACCCGTATTAGAAATAACTTGCTATGTGATCATGCGGTCATAACCAAGAACGGTCACGCACGCAAGCGCACCTCTTCGTTGTCACGCTCATCGCTTTCCACGTTTGTCATTCCTGTGGTACGCTCTCGCCATTCTATCATATGATTAGTTCTCGCATGGAATTCATGGATTTAAGATCTGCACGTATTAAGCGTATTATACGCTGCGTATAGCCGAGCATTCTCGTTGTGATCATTTTTAGACTCGCTTCCACGTTGGTGTTTCCTGTGTAATGAAGGTCATCGCGTGCACCATATTCACGGTTGCGTTGAGCGCCTCAAACGCCCCAGCTGAACCCGCTTGGTGTAACAGCCACGAAGCCAACGAAGTCTACCCACTACGAGCATATCTACCTACTAATGATCGTGGCGTCCGAACGATGGTCGACTTTGCCTCCGATGGCCGCGGTAACTGGTATGTATCCGGTCAATCGAGTTTAATCGGTTGGTACCGAGTTTGGTGTATAAACTTTTCGGGAAAAGAGAGCTACGTGGAATTCGATGTGCACGCGGAAGCAATTGACGTATTCTACGCTCCGCCATCTGGAACATACGTCTTTGTCATTGTTAACAACGAGATTCGTATGTACGGGACCAGGGGCAATACCCTCCCTCCACTTTACCTTGAACATCGCGTTATCGAGAAAGGTGATGATGATCACAAGTTCACTGACCTCGCGTTTGATAATTATACCGAATCCCTTTCCGTAACTGATGAAAAGACTAATCAAGTATACCATTATTTTCCTTTTAGACCTCATGTTCCGAAAAAAACAGCTGCTGGGAACCTCGATGGTCTCGCTATTGATGATGAGACTCATCTGTACCGCCCATTAGCCGTTAAGTTTGCTGCGGGTGATCTCTACATTTTACAAGGCCCCGAGAGGGAAGCTCGACTCGTACGCTGGACACCTTTCCAGCCAAATAGGACTTATATGTATGACTTCCCGGTGGAGGGTCGGCTAGGCTTTGAGGTGTCGGATGTAAGCCCGGACTACATCTATTACAGGAGTGGTGGTGACTCCGTATATAAGCGCTGCTCTAACTGGTCCTGTAGTGATACCACTCTTATAGCCGGTGGTTGTGGTCGTTGCCATAATGACAATCAGCTGGTCAACCGTGGGTCAGGTGCTCTCAAAATGGACGCATCTGGTAGGCTGATGATATGGGACTTCAAAGGTAACAGGTTCGTAATGTGGGAAGATAGGGCCTTAAATTGCTCTGCCTACTCGGGCCTCCCGGCCACTACAGCCCCGGGAAAAGTCACATGGAAGGACAAAGTATCGTACAATGCTGAATATGATGTATGTACAATGGCTCCTACGGATATCGTTAATCTGCATATTTTTTACCGTTTTGGCGCTTGGGCTAAGTGCGGCCCTTCCAGAGATTTCGAGGAAGTAAACTACCTCCCAAGTAGTCTACCACTGTCCGAAATACACGACAAACAATTGTGTATCGAGTATTTCGAGAAATTGGGCTTCACTCCTGGAGAGTCAGTGGACTATGCAAGAAGAGCTATATGCAACCTTGAAACATGTAGGTGTGGAGCCGGTCTAAGTTGCAGCGCATTTTTTATAAACACTGTCGTGTGTGTTACCGGACTTGTGAACTTATCTTGACAGTTTTCTTTCTCAGTTCTCCAACATACAGGACCTACTACAACAACAACAACGATAACCGCTGCTCCTCCGACCACAACAGAAGTGTCGAAGGAAGTTACGTGGGAGGACCGAGTCATATATAGTGCTCCCCTGTGTCTTCTTGTAACCACTGATAACATGGTTATCTTTATTCATCCCGTTAACCTATCTGTACCCGGTAAACATAACAAGGACTGGTGCATTGAGTATTTTAAACAGTGGAAATTAATTTCTTAGCAGTCGCTGGAATATATAAGGGAGGCTACTTGCGGCGCTAATTGATGTAAGTATGGACTCGGGCATAGTTGTACCGCTTCGTGGTAGTTCCTACGTTTTATGCTTGTCCAACTCGCACAAGCAATGATTTCTAACACACTTTCAAACTTACCATGATAATTGTCTGTCCCAGTCTCCCACACAACATAGCCGACCATCATAGCAGTTCCCATCTCTCACGATGTTAAGTGATGATTGAGTGTGATACCTGTATCTCGCCGATTCCTTCGATGTTGCGGATTTGAAATCCGGGATTTTATATTACAGAATGTTCTTAAATAGTGTTATTTTAAATTCATTACACTAATAGAGTAATCTACTCTTATCAATCGGTTCAAGACAATCCTAATTACATTCTTGGATTGACAGTTTAACCGATAACGGTATTGAGATTGAGTTAAAAGAGTTGGTTTAAACAATGGGGTATCTAGTCCTATGAATACTCACTTCGCCTGGACCTTACATATCGCTACACAAATTGAGCTGTTCATTGACCAGCCCAAAGTTATTGATAGCAGCCTCATTCGTTGAGTAGATCCTGACGCGTCAATCGTGTCCAAAAGGGGAATACTACAGCATTTCCCGGTCATGTTTCCGACTCGCGCACTCTTATATCCGACTGGCGCGCATCAAATATCCGGA